>VMBQ01002398.1:93933-137228 GCA_007657795.1 Dreissena rostriformis
TGAGTTGGGAAGTTCTGTTATGCATATAC
Source organism: Dreissena rostriformis (assembly GCA_007657795.1). NCBI lineage: Eukaryota > Metazoa > Mollusca > Bivalvia > Myida > Dreissenidae > Dreissena > Dreissena rostriformis. The sequence continues at coordinate 93,963 of VMBQ01002398.1, forward strand.
TAATCAGTATTGTTAAGTAATTAGTCTGAATTCCGTGTATGTTTATTGTAAATTTTCTTATGTACTGTCATTAACGGCATATAATACTATGCGTAGTATACAAACTCATTTAAACAACTATCACATATCAAAACGCTGAAGGCACTGCATTTGTAAGCTTTTGCATAACATTGGACACAGCTCTCAAAATAAAACAATAATTGCTTCTTAAATCGCAAGGTAAAATAGAGCAGAACACATACCAATTGGAGAATGTTTCTTAACGCTAAGGCCTACCATGTATGTTTACTGGTCAACCTACATAGCATCCTATGGTTGCTATAGAGATAAATAAGTCCAAATAGGACTAAATGGTCCGTTTTATTATGATTTGCTGAAGGTAATAACAATACTCCTCCTCAAACCTACATGAACGGTGTATTGGATTTCTGAATATGGAACAATCGGGACGACACCCCAAAAAACAGTTAATACAAATATAATATTGTTTTGCAAATACTGTCGGAATATTGCATTCCAAATACACAATGAATCCAATAACATAACAGAAAAGCGCTTTTAAAACATGTGTATATTAAATTTATCTAAGTGCAAACATAATAATGCGCAATATGATAATTGATATAAAATATCTGGAAAATATTCCGAGAGAATGACTGTACTTTGTGTCACTGCGGTGTTACCCTAGGAGCGCACTTTGGTGTATACCTGACTCTGAACAAGACATCGGAACTGAACATAATATAGTTTTATATTTAGTTTTACCGATCACAACATATAAATGGGTTGCAGTGCTTCAACCTCTTAAATTCACAAAACTACAGCTCCTGCTAAGAAAATTCGTAGGGAGTTAAGTCGAATTATTGGGCGAATATTTATACCAATTTAACGCTAATCACTTTCTTACTGATAAAGCTGGAATGGAGCGACATTTACAACTTAAACAAAAGTTATTTCATGTATTAAACGGCAAAAAATACCTGTTTCTACACGAACTTTGTCATCTTCATCATTACATGATTTTCCCCTCTGTTGTGCTCACTAAAGCTTAAATAACACAGGGCAGCACGTTTATGGTCCGTGCGCACTGCACATCCTCGCAATAAGATCTACCTACTTCATACTATGAAGTTTCAAGTTGATACCTATTAACATGATTTCAAGATATTAAACGGGCAACATTTAAATATGTAAAATTACAAAGGGCAATACTACTTTACCTATGCATGATTGATAGAGTTTTAGTTATTGTGCCACGCTTATAACTATGATCTTCCTTTCAAGATTCAAAGAGATACCTCTTTAAATTTTAAATATATTCTTTGGAAAATTATAGGGATACTAAAGTCTATAACTAGGGGAGCAAGAGTGATGATTATTGTGCACTGAAACTTTCCTAAATGAGATTTATCTACATATTTTAAACTTTGTAGTTGGCATCTCTTTAACTTTTCAAGATTTACTCTGGACACAATTGAATTACAAACAATAACCAATGGCCATAGCCCTAAAAAGTAAGCATGAGTTTTGATTATTGTGCACGCACATCCCTTCAATGATATATACTCACATATTAAGTTTGAATTAGATTCTTCTTTCAGGTTTCGAGATATTCTCAGGAGAAAATTTATGTTCAAACATTAACAAACGGCAATAATTATTAATTAGTCAATGTACGTCACTGCACTTGAAACTGCATCTTGTGAAAGATTATAGTTAACAGACTGATATAAGTAATTGATAAAATATTGAAAGGCCTCTCCAGTCTTGGATGAAAACAAGACACAGATAGAACTTTCCTGATCTGATCTTTATTGGAGTTTATAATTGATTTGCCAATACAACAGTGTCTCGCAGGAAAATGACATTATTCAGGAAGTTGGTACGGAAAAACTTCCGAGACATCACAAGGTGGTGATGTTCTCCAACGGACAGTTATCGACTTTTTCCACATATCACACATGTTTAAGTACATTTCATTACGATTTTACGACAAATGTGACATCTAGAGTGTTCACAATGTTTTAATTAAGATAGATAAGGAAAACTGCCATGCCGGCTGACGGCCATGTTATTCCACGGACTGGAACCATTATCGAAATCAATTTAGGCATTAGTGGAACAAATATTTCGAGGGAGTTTTGCGAAAATTCTGCTTTAAATGTGACTTCTGTAGTTTTCATAAGGTTTCATCAAAAGCTTGTACGAAAAATTCGGTTGAGATAATTAAGAACAAAGGCTGTTAAATGCACCAAAGCCTTTTGAAGAACAACCTTTTACTCTTTTGTTTTATAATCATTAAACTCTGATTTGATTTTTTTTTTATTAATTTTGATGTGTTTATTCGTTGCCGGCTCAACTATGACTGTCGATATAGAAGTCACAGTAACAATGCATTTAGAAATAACAATTATAAAAGTTGCGGTTGTGTTCCAGCCAATTTTCTTTGCATATTCTTTAAAATGATGGATAATAAAGAACTGTGTCTGCGACGAGTTTGTGCAGATTTGTATGCCTTTATTCGTTTCCCCGTAATGTAGTTTATTGTTCCAAAAGTGTGTGTTTTCAACTCCTCTTAAATTGCTCGGCGATGGTCGCATGAACGTTATGTGAAGATTATATATAAACATTTGGCTTCGATCAGTTTCGGCTTGGGTATGATTCTTTGTATTTTTTTCACTGTGAAACATATTTTCCCCAAAATTGTGTAAACTGAAATTGTTTGATGCTTGGCAAATTTAAACCAGTTTCGGCAAAATTATGGATATTTGACTCTGTTTGTCACGGTATAACATATAGTCCCCAAAAGTATATGTCATGAGCTCCTCGTTTACTGCTTATGGGATTTTGTTAAAACTTTAACAGTTGAAAATACTTCATGCGTTAATGAATGCATTGAAGTAATTTTTGCAGCGACACGTTTCGGCAGAATTATGTCTTTCTCGAACTCGAACCCCATGTATCAGTCATAGCATCAAGAAATTGTTTCACATAAAATCTTTGTATGGAACACGAAATAAAAAGAGATTTTTGTTGCGAAGAGCAAATTGGTGACGTATGTTTCTTACTGCTGATTGTCATATAAATATGCGCCTTACAGGAACAGTTTAACAAAAAGCATGGACTTAAATTAAACATACCTTGCGGTGACATTTGAAAGCAATTTTTATAGTCATAAAGTGAACATAAGTGATGTTCTTTTAAAATCTATATTATTTTGCAATTTTGAAACTCATGTTAGTTTTTTCACGAAGAACTAATTGTATATTTCTGTGGTGTCACACGAACACTTAACAAATTGTTAATATGATATCATTTGAATCGATTTGAAAATATTGATTGTAATATGTATTTGATGTGAATGTTTGTATGAATTTTACTTGTGTCATTAAAAAAATATACCAGTAAGCTTTATTTACATGTTACAAGTCGAGCAAAATATTATTTGTCATAATAGCTGTCAACAGAATGCGTGTCACAACATTTTATGAACATATATATATATTTCCAAATCAACCAGACACTTAAAGGTTGCATATTGGCAGGTAAGAAGTTAAATGTTCATATAATGCACTGCTTTTACCAATAACGAGTTGTTAAATGCATTTTTTTGTTACTTACATGTTGTTTGTTTTAACTGAAAGTCATATATTCGCAATAGTAGTAACAGTTAAGAACGTAAATGTCTTTTGCATTCCTTCTTAACTAACATAACTGTTTCGTTCGGGGATGTCGTTGCTTCATGTGATTACAATGTCTGCTCTATGAACTAATAAATCAAACACCATATGAGTATTGTGTTAATGGTTGAAAGTTTTCCAATGAGGTGAGGACATCCCTAGTGAGTGGATATTCGTGAAGTGTTAGGTTGTTCCGCTCCAATAATTATTCAGGGGAAGAATTGGTCTTTGCTGACACGGTCTAATTGATTTTCCATTTCTGTGTCAGATCTCAGGATTTACTGGTCCGAAGTTGTTGAAACTGCATGTGCAATATCCCTACAGGATTTGCGCGTATGTCGATCCTCTTCAGCGAGCCTTTATAGAGTTACTGTTCCTAGTTTAGTCATTCGTTTTCACACAGAATTTCGAATACGAATGCCAAACAGTTTATGAAACTTTATATGCTGCATCTCCATAGCTTAAAATAAGCACGTTTTCGACTCGTTCCGCGCAAATCTGTTCTTATGGCCCTTTCATTAATTATAATATATGTTCAAATACTTTTTAATTATCCGTTCAAGATTTAATGTTCTCAATATACTTATGATCTGTATTTTATGACAATGTATATATGCAATTGACAAGCGCATATTATCAATTCGCATAAGTTATTTTCTAGTAACGACATCGACGTCAAAACAATATGACACCAGACATTGAACAACGCCATTCACAACGACAACCATTTATCAATACAAGTGTTCTTGTCAATTACATATCGATGCGACAATCAAATGTTCAAAATTGACGTGTTTTTGTTCAATGTAGAAATTTGGGGTAAATTGCGGGCGTCGTACAGTCGCTTTGATGGGTCGGTGTGTTGACCGTAAAGGGCGAGGTGTGGAGCACATTCAATATGGCACTGCCGAAGTTTTTAGAACATGAAATCCGTTAAGGTAAATTGTCCACGATGATGTTCAAATCTATAGTGTTTTTTTTTTAAATGTGCTTTCAACTGAAATTTCACCGCTTATAACCTCAAATATACATCGACCACTCCGAGCTATCCTACTCATCCAATTGTTGGCGTCGGGGTCGCCGTGGCGGTCGGCATCCAACTCCGCGTCGGCATCTGCGTACCGCTCTGGTTAAAGCAAACCTGCATCATCTCGATATCACGGTTTCGACCACAGGTATTTAATTAAAAGGTATTCAAATGAAACTTCACACAAGGATCTAGAATAATTGTTTGAGGTCATTTACCACGTTTCGTATCTCTAACCTGTTATTTATCAGAATTACGCCCTCTGTTTGTACTTAGAAAATTATGGTTTACGTTTGCGTGTAACTAGTTAATATCTCTTTATTTACTGCATATATAACATATCCACATTAAGTCAAAGGTAGCGTAGGTATCCAAATAATTTGTCCAAATTACATTTGTATCTGATCGATGTTTTCAATATTGATTTATGTCAAGGTAATATGTCTTATAGTAAGTGCACTGTCCGTCCGTTTGTCCGTCTTCCCCTGTTTTGTCCGGTCAACTCCTCCTACAGATGCAACAACAACAACAACAACAACAACAACAACAACAAAGGTTTATTGTGATATACAGGCCGCCGGCCACTGACACAGTTATATAACATAATTATATATATACAAAAGCATGTGTGCACATAACATCATCAAGCATGAAATGGTATAGGTTTAACATATTGAAAAAGGTAGTAAAGGATAAGTAGCTACCCTACAACGTAAATAACTCCTTACGTCTTACAAATGCAAGGTAAATATACGATGCTAGGTCCTTAATATAAGTTTCATTTCGACTTGACATTAATATATGCAATTTCATTACATTGGATGCGACTTTCACCATACTTTCACAAAGTGATTTCTTCCAAGTGCGAATATGTCATGAATTTAATATTAGGTTAAACAAAATCGTTAAATCATCTACAAATTTTCAGTTTCCTTTACAAACTTATCTTGTTTAAGGTAACATTTTTTTCTAACTGTTTATCTGGAAACATTTCCTTATATCTAGTTATTTATCTGACAGATTTTGATTCAATATCAGGAAATGTTCGTTAAATCCTGTGAATGTATGCGAACATGTTATCATAAACGAGTCGTGTTAAACTCAAAACAATTGACTATCCAAATCAGAAGGCGTTAAATCCAGTAACATTAAGTTAATGTGTAGCTTCCGGTACTGGGCATTTACTAGCATTTTTCCTGTTCAGTTAATAAAGTTATCATACGAAAGATTTGTTTTTGCCGCATAACAAGTGAACATGTCAATTTCTCAGAAAATATTCGAAATAACTAATTGGATAATTAAGTTGGAAAGATATGCCACAATATTGAGTAGATATGTGGACGACAGAAATATGCCACCATAAGTACATTATACGAATTCATTCTTTAAATAAACTTTATTCGCACATACAATACTATGTGTATACTAGCCCTTTTGATGTACTAAACATTCTTCTTAATTACTATCGGTTTGAATAGAACTTATATGTATATTTTTTTTACAACTAGGACCACAAAGCCGATTTTTTCTTTAAAATAATACATCATTATCAAGTATATTAACGTGAGTCAAATTCTATCGACCAAATGTACGAGTTCTTAAAATACTGCGCATTTTAACTTTGGATGCAACATTCATAAATTGATAGTAATTTATTTCGTGTATAATGCTCTTGACGGATTTTAAACTCGTGCAACACCTGTCAGATTAATATTGTTGTATACCTCAATATATGGCATTTGGGTTTGGTCGTTTTGTGTATTTTTATTTTGCTGTTTTCATGTATAAGTTTTTTTTGCAAAAAATAATTCCGGTAATGTGTGTAGCAGACCTCGCGCATTGTCAAGTGTCGCTTAGTTGCCGATCGTGTTTTTCGCACTCACGTTTATCTCGTTAATGGTCCAAAATATTGTGATTCGGTGATTTCAATGACAGATTGACTACGCGAAACGTATCTTGTAAAACAAGTGTAACAGCCTTAACGGTCAGCCTTCAGTTTGTATAAGTCCGTACCATGGTTCCTCAATTTATCTAAACGGACTTTTAAAAAAATGTCTTTCTATCAGAGTTTGTTACGAGGATTAATTAGGTGCGCAATAACACCTTTACCGGCAGCTGCAGCACGATGGAACCTCACACACATCTGGCCCAGAAGTGTAAGTGCATCATGGATGAATTGTTGCAATACTACAATGTTGTCACTCATTTTTAAAAACTACGTAGTGATACATGGAACTTCGTTCGAAGCTATATTGAGCTTATATTATATACATTTACAGAATACAATATTTTATTCAACTTAAGCATTACAATTTTAATGTCATACAAGCATACACAACATATTAAAATGATATGGGAACAAAGTTTAGCAATAACACATTAAAATGTGATTACATGGTATATTGAAGTGGATATAACAATTAAATTACCAATTCAAGTATATTAACAGGAATAGAGATACAAGAGTAGAAGATTTAAGCAAAAAGTATCTGTGTCAATTTCTTTGTAAAATAAACATTCAAAGGACAAAGCAATAATGCCAACAATTTTTAGTAAGACAGTGTTTGGGTTTTATAAAAAAAAACGTGTAAATTGTAAATTTCTTTAACAAACACAACACGACAATGGCACCAATTAATATCAATGTATATGCAACGCAAATAAATACGCAATTATCGTATATGTAGGATAGGTCAGTGTTACTATATGTGTCTATGTCTCATGTACCAGTGTTATGTCCCTTGTCTTGTGTGTGCCAATTTGAATCTCGTGTGAGATTCAGTCCCTTGTCCTGTGTGCGTTCAGTCATGTACTGTGATGTCATAATTGTTTTGTCCAGTGAGAATGAGAGATACCAAATAAAGAAGATTTGTATTGGTCAATACCATAAACCCAGTGAAATTCATTGCAAATTGCTGACCATGCATTTCTTTGCTCCTAGGCTGTCGTTAGACAAACTTATATTTGTTTAAATTTACTTTGACTAATTTTCTTCTACCAACCTTAATTAATTATATAAATATATAAGCAATCCCGATTTACATTCAGGCGTATTAAAGCATCGAACCTTGGGCAGCGTTTGAGAGTTTTTTCTAACCCCTACCCCACAACATATACATGTATAATACACGTTTACACGGCTATCATACAGAGAGCATAAAGGAATACTCCAAAAGACAATGAATACGAAGAAACATATTAATGTCTGAATTATTTTGTGATTTTGGTATCAGGCAACTATATTCTCATTATTTGAACTTTGTCTACCTATTTAGTTAAATTAATAGAAGAGTGTTGTGCTAGCTATTCAACCGGTTGAATATGTGGATTATCCATAAGAGTTCGTTTTGTATAAGTGTCTCCAAATTTGAAAAATGATATTCACAGTAAGAACTATTCCAAATCCTTTTGTAAAATACTGTCTTTAAATATTTATATTTCTTTTGTACATGTGATCGAAATTACTTAAAATAATAGACGCTTTAATATTAAATAAGTTTAGTATCGGCAACAAAGATACCGGTAAGCGTCGACCGGTTGGTGGAAACTAACTGTTTGTAAAGCCCTTAAACATAAGTTTAGATTAGCTAGGGGAATAGTTGCATTCAGTAATATTTTCATTATTATAATTACATTAAGATTGAAATGTGTATATAGCTAAGCCTGAATACTTTTTGTTCATTCATTAAATGCACCGTATAATTATGTATTTGGAACTACATGGTTAATACAATAGCATACTACTTTCTACTATAACTAATTTAGAACATCAACGTGCACAGTATAATTAAACTAAAAATATTTTAGATCTAAATCTAACATTATCTTCTCTATTAATACTAGTTTTAGTATAATATTACCCCATTGGCTTAATGAAACGAAATTATTCACGATACGATGAAAGACAAATAATATCATATGGTAAAACATATGACAAAAGTTAGCTAGGGATATACATGCAAAACTAGTATTATTTTGTATAACAAGTGAACATATACATAGACATACACATTCACACAGTAAAAACATAATTGTGACAAAATGCATTTCAATAACATACTATCGTTGTCATTAGGGTATCTGGTATCAATTTATTTTACAACAAAATGATAGCTTTGTTATCGAATAAGATCAAACAAAGATAACACTGTGGATTTTTTTATTTCATGCTTAGGGGTGAATAAGTGAAGAAAACAAGTGAACTTGATCGTTTCACTTTTGCTCGAGTGAAATGATAGGTTTGATCATTCCACTCTGGCCTAGTGCAAAGCATTTTGGGACTATTTTAACAATAAGTATATAAGTATATGACCTCATCGTCAATGTAAAATTCACGAACACGAACTGTTATACAACTCAATTAAATATCAATCATTTGATAAATTAATCTTCAAATATAGTGCAAATTGCTGGTATATGACCATTCATAACATGCTAATACTATCGTACATTGAAATCAACAACATGTCATTTATTATAATTATTTCTTTCAAGACGAAATACTTAAATCACACAACGTAATGAAGACAAAACAAATCGCATTTCCTTTTAATAAATTTTATCCAAATATTTATTTCATTATGGGAAAATGGGTTTAATTGTTATACTCGTGTCTATAGTTCCGAACTTTGATTGCATACTACTAGATATATCTTTTTTAGCATTATGAATTTCTACACATTATCATTTGCGTGAGAAAAGAACAAATTTCCTATTTATGTCTAAATATTTTACACCAGACGCTAAAACTCGTGTTTAGCTTGCATTGTTGGACGTTGATACTTTATAAATATAATTTATTTTTTCTTATGAGTAATGCTACTTAAATTAATCAATAAAGATGAGTTTATAATTCAAATAAGTAAGGACAAATAAACATTAGTTAGTCAACGCAAATAAATGGCATTTAAGGTTGACACAATCTCTGTTCTGTGTATTACAAATAATGATACCATACGCCACGTGAACTTTATGTAGCCGTAAATAAAGTGAGGAAAGAATAAAACTAGGTTGTACATTGTACATCTGCAATTACAAATCGCCATGAAGTCCGTCCTAAATCCTGATTCTATCATACAGTAGAGAAGAAAATTCACTGCGTTGTTCAAAAAATAAAAAATAACGAAAACATCTCTAACAAAATCAGGCAACATAGCCTCGTTTTTCAGCAAATCTAACAGAGGCTCGTTTATCATATAATGTATTAACTTATGCATTTGATGTGGAGCAATGCAAACGCAGAATGTGAGGCTCAAAATAATTATCCGGCGTGTAATTGTTTTAAGCCTGTGTTGATTCCCTTTATTAACTGTTGTTTGACCACCACGAGCTTGACGAGAACTTTTGCTGTTAATGATATTAATAATAATTGAAAGGTTGCATACATTTATTATACAAAAAGGTCCAACAAAAATCATACACAAATTAAATACGTCAAAGGAATCAGACGTTATTAAATCACATGACACAATTTCCATTTTTCCGTAGATTTCTTTATTCCAAGCAATGTCTATGAAAGCAGGAAGATACGCAACTATGACAAGCGCATACACGAGTACTGCTGCAACAAAACAGATATGTTTATGTTATTAATTCTAATGAATAGTTTTCGAATTGATTTCGACGACAGCTATTTAATAATATACAAACAAGTAGTAAATAAGGTTTAAGTGATTTTTGTTAACGAATTACAAATCGCTTACCGATTATGAAAACGGCTATGTTGGGACTACACGTCAGTCTAACGCGATGATCCGAACGCGTATTGCGCGCTCAACTGTAGCCATGACCAATATCCATGCCGATATCACCGGAAGTGCACGTTCAAAGTACATCGAAAGACGACAATGTGTCAGGGAATCCGCTATTCAATAAGTAATTTTCATGGTAAGAATTGTTTGTTTGGTGGACAGTGGGTTTATCTTTTATTTTATTGTGCCTCAGAAAGTAACAGCCCTGTTGCTCTGGTGAACATTTGACCATCGAGTAGTCGAATTTTAAATACATTTTAACGTATTCCCTGCCGTTGCAATTCAACTTAAATTGTGATGCAATGAGCTGGATCAGTATTATATTTAATTGCAATATTGTGAAAATAAATATGAGTCAAGTCTGAGGTTTTGACATTATAAAACCGATGTTAACATCCACTGCAATATTTTGCATGCCTTTTCCATGGTGGTAACCCCAGCTTTTTTCATGGTGTTTGTGTTCGTCATGCTTTTTAGTTTGTGTCTTCTATTTATACGACAATTTGTCACTTGCCTCAAATAAAATACCTCGTAGTCTGGGGATAAGAATGATCTCATGCTGATTTGCCCCGTATGCATGAAGTAGTTTATTTTCCCGTACATGTCTTGAATGTTGTCATATTTCCAGTTTTCAGAAAATGGCAGCAGAATAACTTTATGTTATGATTTGCAAAACTTGTTTAACACATTTCTTGAAATTATATTTTAATATATTTTCTGCGTGAAGTAAGTGACAACGTTATCAATATAAATGCAAGAGAAGTGGTTTTCTTAACGTTATTTTGTATGGAGAGGCTTATTATATATCGATAATCTTTAAGTATCGTACGATAAACAATGGCAATTTCAGGAAGTGCATAAGTTGTACTAATATAAACAATACTTCACAACAAATAATATGTAAATAATATATGTCCTATCAAGATCAAAAGCAACATTTCTTGAAATTCCAGCAGCAGTGTGTGTGTTCTAACATGGGATGCGCCTTGCTTTGATTCTCAATACGTTTGCCTAACCGGTCAATTTTTAAAAGCTCATTTCATACAGTTTCTTTTTTTCATAATTTATCAAATGAAAATAAATTAAACAATTGCATATATCAACATTTTTAATCAAACGGACTATGCAACTACACATATTTCTATTATAAAATTCGATAATGAAACGTCTAATTAAATCAAGAGATACTTTAAAATTTAAATGGGTTTAATGTTTAGAGACTGGCTACCTTTAAGAGGTTAATGATTATATGTTTTAAGTTAACAGTTTTGAGAAAATGTATCGAGTCGGAAAGTAGAAGTTAGCATTCAAGCTATATGCTATCCATGATGTATATTCAATCTGAAAATGCCGAATGTCAACTTTGATTTTGCCCCTCTTGTTATAGTAATTAGGTCAACTAAATTAATGTTTGATGTCCCAACTTTGAAATGGCATGAGATTTTTTAAAGGTTTTAGGAATCAAATAACCAGTATAAAGCTTATGCACACACATGAAGCTTGCACATGTGAACACGTATAAAACAAATAATATGTATATACGTAAATATCCACGATATCCACGAGCACCTATAAAATAGGTTAACAAGTCATGTATGAAGAAATGTTCACATATCTTCTTGTTCTGTGTTTATCATAGACCCATATTGTTAAAGGATATGATTTAAATAACAAACTGCTATCTAACTTAACGTAGGTATGTTTCATTATAAAAATAAACAAGAACTGCAAAAACGAATAGGGTAAACTCTTGTGCTAACCCGAAAATATAGTCTGCCTAATTAAAATACGGAATACCGTTGCTGCCACCGTGGTTACACATTAAAATCCAGAGGGTGACTATGCGATAGTTGGATAGTGCGATGGCGACAATGTGATAGTACGATGGCGACAATGTGATAGTTCGATGGCGACAATGCGAAAGTACGATGGCGATAATGCGATAGTACGATGGCGACAATGCGACAATGCGACAGTACGATGACGACAATGCGACAGTGCGACAATACGATGGCGACAGTGCGATAGTACGATGGCGACAATGCGATAATAACGATGACGACAGTACGACAACGCGATTGTACGATGGCATTGTCGCCTTCGTTCTATCGCGGTATCGTACTGTCGTCATCGTATTATCCTATTGTCGCCATCGCACTATCGCACTGTCGCCATCGTATTGTCGCACTGTCGCATTGTCGTCATCGTCCTGTCGAACTGTCGTATATCGCCATCCGGTACACATGCGCACATCGTATTTTTTCCTAGATAGAGCCACTTTTAAAAAATACTTCACAGTTCGGCATACCTGATACTTTACATCAATATCCATTCCATAAATTAATAAGAATTTGATTTCATTATAACTGTAACCTTTTTCAAAGTACATCTTTATAAAGTCAGATATTTTGTTTCTGCAATAAGACTAGTTTGTGTATCGGAAGGCGATAGTCGACAATGCGATAGTACGATGGCGACAATGCGAAAGTGCGATAATACGATGACGACAGTGCGACAATACGATGGCTACAGTGCGATAGCACGATGGCGACAATGCGACAGTACGATGACGACAATGCGATAGTGCGACAGTACGATGGCGACAGTGCGATAGTACGATGGCGACAAGTCGACAATACGTACTATCGCATTGTCGCCATCGTACTATCGCACTATCGCATTGTCGCCCTCTGGATTTTAATGTGTAACCACGACGGCCATAACGGTATTCCGTTAACTATGTATACATGCCTATATTATTTGATAACATTTTTTAATTTTTTTCAGACATTAGCAATACATATACAAATGCTAGATTTAAAACGTTTAATGTGCATTAAGTGTAAAAATAATTTTAAATATTAATTAAGATGTATGTATGATACCAAGCTTCGACACAATTATTGTTGTAGTATAATACAAATTTTATTTTATGCTGGATAACAAACATTTATAGAGTTCTATACTTTTTTCTAATGTTTATATTCATATTAAGCATTACTATAAGTCAATACTTAATTGGGTTTTCATAATCGACGCCATCACATACACATGTTTATTACAATGATGCTTAGGAACTTGTGCAGTGAATATATTCGCATAAAGTGTTACGTCCACAACTGGTCAACAAAAGCATCAGGTACAGTTCATATCAGTTTCAAAATATGTCTAAATACTCTGAACCACCATACCATATGTTAATTTCATTTTTGTGTGTACATGATCGATGAATTGCATTGATCCACATTCGTTCTTCATTAAATACTTATGCAAAAGTAAACGTCAATCGCTAGTTGGCAGGAGCATTCCAATCATAATGTAATAGTAGTTTGAGTGAACACGTTTTCATTTATTATCTATCAAATCCAAGAAAAAGGCATAAGGTACTTAATTGTGTGTGTTGACCTGCGTGTTTGAACAACCCAAATAGTAAATAATATACACATTTATTTCCGTTTAAAGTTTTTCATTTGAACGATTATTTCTTACACGATTAGTATAACAAATAAAAAAATAAAGGCGTTTATAGAACTGACTTTGACGATGTTGACTGCCATAATACATAGAAAGTGCCTCAAATGACGACAGTTTTCCAGGATATAATCTGTTAAATCATGAGTTTAAAATGTTACATTGTTAATATAATAATTTTTACAATATACAAGCAACAGACATCTAAAACGCCGGTTATGCTGCGTTAACACCATGTTCCCGGCGACCACGGCTATCACGTTTCGGGCCACCGTGGAGGGAAACGGAATGAACGTGAGGCAACGTAGGGGAACGGGATAGCCAAACGTGACACAACGGGGTTGCCGTGGTTGCTGTGCCAAAATTGTAAACTGTAAAAAAAAAATTGCCACGGCAGCCACGGCGGAAATGATAACGTGATAGAACTTTTTAAACGCAACACAACTTGACAGCACGTAGCAGGCCGTAACAGAACCCGAAAAGGATCCGTACTCTGACGGGAATCCTATTCATTCCCCGACATGTTAAGTTTCTATAAAGTTTTGTTACGTTTTGTTACGTTTTGTCAAGATTACAACGGCAAGCTTGGATAATTTACAGCTGTTTTGCTACGTGTTTATTCCGACCCGTTACGGTGTGTTGCGTTTTGCAGGCAGATGCGCGCTATTCAGGAAACTTTCATTTTAGTCTGAACACTCGATCAGTATAATTCCACCAAGAAAGCGCCGAACAAAGGCGCTCCGTGCTGCAAAGGACGCTCAAGTTGAGGAGCAACCTGAACGTCCATGCCTACCACCGCGCGATCAAGAAGAACCCACTGCTCCTGTTGTTCCGCCCCCTGCAAATAAGCAGCAAACACAAAATCATCCTTGTCGTTCACATCCATGTCACTGGAATTATTTTGTTATAATAAATTATGTTGCTTGAAAGTTTTCTTTTATACCGGGAGCACAATCGTGCCCGAAACCTCTCGGTTGTCCACGTTTGATCCGCACGGTTCCTTGACAGAACGTGACAAATGAATGACAGACGTGTACAGCGTATCACACCTGCATAACAAACGCCAACAACGTGCGGGAACTTAACATAACGCATCGTACCTTGAAGCAACATTTATACATCCGTGGCAGACCGTGGATGAAAACTTAGCGTACCGTCGAAGGGCCGCGTTTTCGCTTCGACTGCATGTCACGGATACCTTGATAAACCGTGAGGAAACTTAGCACAACCTAGCAAACCTTGGATTAAAGGTCAAAAATTGCAACAGTCACACGGTGCGATACGTTTCGGACAAACGGGACTGCCGTGGCTGCCGGAAACATAATGTAAACACAGCATGACATTGCTATCGGTTGGGAAATAAACACATATTCGGTAAACAACTTTTTTTCTGCGATCACCGACTTAGAAGTAATATCTCCTAGCATAAAAGTGCGTTGTTAAACAACAGCGTAATACTAAGCCTAACATGCTGCGACGTGCGAAACATAAGGTTGCCGTTTGACGCATTGATGTAAGGCCCAGTCACTCTGCAGCTTCGACAGGTTTAAATCAGGCCAAGGACTTAACAAGTCAGTTTTGTTTCCACTTAGGATTTGAAATTCGCGCGTCGTTTCTCAGTTAAAAATCAGATAGTTTTGTCAAGAAATGTCAAGACTCGATACACGATATAAACAATTTAACTCGCTTACTTAAGTTCAAGTGTTTTTATTAAACTGTGTTAGATTTTAGATTAAGTATACATACACGCTTTAACGTTTAGTTTAAACATATTTTGTTCAAACAAATAAATATCATTTATACATACAATATCATACAACATTTAACATATATTCAAGTTTGAAAAGGATTTGAACGGAAGACAAAGTCTTATATTGTTCTTCTCCCTTGGTATATAAAGAGTTGCATGTTATTGGACATAATTGGTTATATAAGACAAAATTAACAGTATGGTTAGACATAGAAGCTCTAATTATGGAGTTTCATTAACACAATACAAATAATAAGTTGAGTTTTTTTTAAATTGAAGATGATAAAGATGAAAGTTAGGAAAGAAAAGAAAGAAGACCGTTATGGAGGTTAGTTTGGTCAAAAGTGAAAAAGAGAAGAAGTTTGTGAGTCGTTCTGTAGCATATTAGGTATCAAATCGCTTGCTTTTTATAATAAATTTGTGAACTGCATCAGCTATTTTAGTATTGGTTATGTAGTCAATAGTTTCGTCTCCATATAGAATAGTTTCAACGCATGGGACAGAATAAATGGATATTGTGTTAAGAAGTTCACCACGAATATGTATATACTGCATGCATTCAAGAAAGTAGTGTGACGTAGTTTCATGGAGTCCACAGAGACAAACAGGAGATGTAATTATGTTGCGTCTAAAGAGATGATCATTTAAGGCGCTACATTTTGTTCTTTAGCGCGTATGTAACAATTGAGAGCGTCTATCGCCATATGAAAATAAAGGATTAGAAGTCGGTCGATCAATGTTAATAAGTCTTTTGAAGGAATTGAGCGTTTCGGCATGTTTGATGTCGTCGGGAAGATGATTCCATTCAGAAACAGTAGATGGTAGGAAAGAACTTGAATAGAGTGATGTTCGGGCTTGAATTGTTTGTAGATTTGATGCATTTCTTAGAGAGTAATTGTTACGTGAACCAACTGTTGGAGGCAAGAGGGATTGAATGTAGTTTGGGACATTGGTGGAATTCATTTTATACATTAATATTAATTTGTGTTTGCGTCTACGTTGGCTGATGGTTTCCCACCCTAGCTCATTTAAAAGGTCTTCTAAAGAGACTAATCGCGTGCATCCAGATGTAATTCGCGCGGCTTCATTATGGATTTTTTCAAGTTCATCTTTTTCATATTGTGTACAATTATCAAAAACAGTGTCTGAATATTCAAGAATAGGTCTTATAAAAGCAAAGTATATTTTCTCGAGCGTTTTTCTATCAAGAATTGTTTTAAGTCGACGCATTATATGGACTCGTTTCCATGCTTTTTCCTTTACATACGATATATGTGCATGCCAAGTACAGTCATTAGACATAAATACTCCTAAGTGTTTATGGACATCAACAATCGGTATATTAACATTCTGCATAGTCAATGACGGGTGGGGCGGTTTGTTTATTTTTCTAGATATTAACATTGATTCGGATTTTGAGGGGTTAAAACTTACTAACCATTTATCCGCCCACCTAGAGATTTTATCAATATCTGATTGTAAAACGGCTGCAGTTTCATTTGGTGAGTTAACAACCATAAAAAGACTGGTATCATCTGCAAACAAATGGATGTGTGCTTGTATATCGGTAATAATATCATTTATATACACGAGGAACATGAGCGGGCCTAAAATAGAGCCTTGAGGGACACCGGCAAGAATATCAATAAGATCGGAATGCGCTCCTGGTAAAATTACTTTTTGTTTGCGATCAGAAAGATAGTTAGACAAAAAAGATAATAAATTTCCTCCGACGCCAGCTTGTTGCAGTTTAAATAATACACCTTTATGCCAGACTCTGTCGAAAGCTTTGCTTATATCAAAAAATACAACTCTGACCTCTAAGCCATTGTCAAGGGCTCTGCAGAATGTATTATAAATATATGTTAGTTGATTAACAGTCGAATCACCAGGCAAGAAACCAGATTGAGTGGGCGCAAAGAATGAATTTGCATTTAGAAAATTAAAAATGTGTTTGTGTAATATTCTCTCAAAGACCTTCTCAGTAGTATTAAGAAGTGATATAGGTCGGTAATTTGACGTTAAGGCTGGATCACCCTTTTTGAAAACCGGGCACACATTTGCAATCTTCCAACAAGAAGGCATTTTGCAGGAATGTAGACAAAAGTTAAACAAATCGCACAATGGATAACTTAACTGATACATAGCTTCTTTTAGAATACGATTGTCTATTCCATCAGGGCCGGAAGCTTTTCCAACCTTAAGACATTTTATTGAGTCGATGACTTCCTCATGTGTGATATGAATAGAATGAAGAATGTTATCGTTTGCGTTGTGCATAGATGGGAGATCGTGATTTCTGTCATCAATAGAGCACTGGCTTGCAAAATACTTGTTTAACATATCAGCTTTACATGTGTCTTCCGCTAAAAAGGTACTTGTTTGATCATCGTAAAGAGGAGGGATTGAATTGTTTGTGCTAGCTGGGATAAATGTTCGGAGCGTCTTCCACCAGTCTTTTGCGCAAAGTTCAGAAGACTTAATTTTATTAGCAATATTGCTGAAATATTCGTTTTTTGAATAACGTAAAAGTAAAACAGCCTCATTTCTGGCACGACGGAAATTTGACCAGTGAATTACAGTATTAGATTGTTTGGCCTTTTGATATAGACGTTTTCGTTGCCGAATTTTTTTCTTTATTATATGGTTTATCCATGGAAGATCACGAGAGCGTATACATACATTTTTGTTAGGAATACAATTGCTGGCAATTTGTAATATTGTTTTGGTAATATTTTCAGCATATATATCAATATTTTCGGATTTTAGTAGATCCCAACGAGTGTCTGTCATTAATTGTCGTAATTTAGAATAATCCCCAATGTCGTAACGCCAGATATGTCGAAAAAAGGTTTTGCATTTCGGTTTTGTAAATTTCAATGTAGCGAAAACTGGGCAGTGATACCGAATAGATTGATCTAAAAAGGGTTCACCTATTCCAGAGAGTAATACAGTATTCTCATTACTTACAAAGATTAAGTCAATTATGGAAGAAGATTGCTCAGTGTAATGTGTTGGTTCATAGATAAGTTGCGTTAAATCATATTGGAGACATAATTCGTTGATTTTTCGTGCCGAAGGTGCAACGAGAGCATTTATATTAAAATCACCTGTAATAATAATATCGTTTATTCGTGTTTCTCTTGCTAGACCTATAGAATCTTCGATGGATTTCATGTATAAACTATCCGCACTAGGTGGTCTATAAAAAACGCCAAACAGAATAGACTTATTTTTTGAGAGAAAGACTTCAATCCATATGCATTCCACGTTATTTAATTCAAGTTCATGTCTACGTTTAAAAGAAATATTTTCATTGACGTATATTGCAACGCCACCATGTGAGTCTGTGCGATCCTTGCGAATAGGCTGGTGGAAGCCGTCGAAGAGGATATCAGAAGATGGAATAGATTCATTTAGCCATGTTTCAGTAAAGCCAATTATGTCAAAGTCACGTAGACCTGTGTACAGAATATCTATTTTGTGCAGAAGACTTTGAATATTGTAATGCACAAAACTTAAATGGTTTGTTGCTGGAGTATTGTGAAAGGATGATGAAGAGTTTGAATCTGTGTTAAAAGATTGATGAGATAAATTTAAACGCTTTTCGATGGTCTAGCAATCGCTACATCGCATGGAATAATGGAAATTAGTAATTATCGTTAGTATGGTCGCTCTGTGGTGCATGTGGCAAACATATATTCATTCCAAAGAATTGAAGATTTTGAAGATCCGTATTTCCAAAGAAAGAAAAAACTTAGGTTAACATGCGACTAACTTGTCCATCAATGACTTAAAACGACATTCTCAAGAATAAGGCAGGTTTACGACTTAAAATCTTGACTATTTTCCGCCTTAGTATGTATATTTTGTTAAATTCGCGCGACATCTCAAAGTCTAAATAAAAGCCGGATTTTAAAAATATTCAAAGATCTTTCTCAATACATGTATAGTCTTGTATAAACACGAGTAAAACGTAGGATATCGTGTTATGGTCTTACGTTGTTCTAGGTAATACCGACACTCACGAAGTTGTTCATTAACATATGTCGCAACATACATTTGGTAATACAGAGTCTAGAACGTCGTCTCGATATAAACGTCCGCTTTGGTCGTGGCATGTGTGTCTGTGTAGTTCCAAAATTTAATGTAAGCCCAACTTCGTTGTCCTAAACCAAAGTGCTTTTGCTGTTTGGTCAACGCTAAAATGCGTTGCAATAGTAAATATAATTTGCATTAGGAAATGCACTTTGGTAGTGTTTGTGCATCAAACGTTTGACATTGTAACGATATACCATGATCGTAGTCGTCGTTGTTGTTGCCATCATGTCGAAATACCAAATAAATGCGTAAATCATAACACGCACTTTGGTGTTGAATACCGCAGTTGGGTTGACACTAAAATGCAATTAAACATACCTGCGTGGTGAGTGAATGATTATCTACAATATCCCATGTTTGAATTGATCTACGTTTTCTTTTGGTACAATGTATATTACCATAATGACAGATACAAGACAAACGTGCGTCCTAATGACGTTTGGCATTACTCTTGCGTCGTGTTGCGGAATGGTAAAATTCATACTAAAATGTATCCAGAATTTCGAGCATCTAAAGGCCTAAGCCTAAGTGTGACTAAGCCTTTATAAACAATAAGCATTGGAGCTAGAGTAGATCAGGTTAAACGCACCGCTGTTTTATTGCAAAGACGTTACGAAGATTGAGTTTTCTGAAATTCAAACGTCCAACTAGACTTTATCAATAGTTAAATATAACATGTACATGTATGTAGCACATTATGTTTGTATTGTGTACATAGAGTTCGTGACTGCTTCAGATACATGGTGCATTTAAACAAATATATCCCTCATCCGTTTTAATTCTTAGTTTAAAATTACATTACAGACAAATCGACGCGACAATAACGCACAATTGAACCATACCAGAAATGCTTATATCCAGAACATTGGTCAGCCAGTAGTCCATGGCCGTTAGCGCCCATACTAGAGTATCTGCAACAGCCAGTGCCGTCATGTATCTGGATGTGGAAGTCTTTCTTCGCTTACCTATAGTGAAATTGTAAACAGATAATAAATGTAATTCTTCAATTAAAAGCATATTTTAATTGTGTTTGTCGAAATGAAAATACTCAGCAGCTGAGTGATATTTACTTCATATAGCAATTCACGTACAAGTAGTATTTTAGGAACAATGATAATGTTAAAGTCCACGCGTAATATAATATATAATGTAAAGCATGTATATATGTAACCGTATATCTGTGAAACTAGTTTTCACGAAATTCCTGAACGATTCAGGATTTTCGTGAAATGACTGTTACACTAAGGTACTTCACGAAATGCCTAGTTTTTGTCCAGGAATTTTACGAAATTACTGAAAATGGTGACACTAGTTTACACCATTTTAATAGAGAACTTAGAGAGGATTCAGGAAATGTGTGCACTGGTATCAATTGTTTGATTTTAATGACTACATAATTATATTGCGTTCTGTTAAATAGTGTAGTTAGTAGTAAAACTGATACCATTGCAAACTCAAATTAATTAGTTTGTTGTTCTGTTGTTGTTTTTTTTTAAAGTTGTTTTATATGATAATATAATTATTAACCTTTTGAACTGCGTCATTCGAAAATGGGCTTGATGCCATATGTGGCCAGCGTAGCTCCAGACTAGCCTGTGCAGTTCTTGGTCTCGTTGGCGGACATGGTAGCTCCGGACCAGACTGCGCGAATGCGTAGGCTTGTCTGGAGCTAATTTGGTCGCATATGGCAAACAACCCATTTTCGCATGACGCGGATAATATTGTTTTGTCTGTTTATGTGACTTGATTACAATACAATTATTCGCGCATCCGATGTGAATCGTTATTTTAATACGTTATTAAATACACTAAAATGTGTCTGTTTGACAGGATGTGATAAAGCTATCTCTGGTCTACTACTAATTGAGCAACCCCTAATTGACGCGGACCCCTTTCAACTAGGGACCTTGATCTTATACCGACTGGTTCATGTTTTTATTGCAATAAACAAGCTGTCATAATCGGTTTTTCCACGGGCGTTTTGGCAGATGTGACTGTGGGGAATGTGCGAAATGTACACACATCTGTATTATAAAATCTTAGCAAAATGCAATGATTGTATTCCTCATCCCTCGGTCAGCAGCTGCAGCGTGCACGTCGCGACCGGGGCGAGAGTTGCCCACAGAAGATTTTCTTGAAGACCTCTTGGAAGAATCGCCAAGCGGAATGCTAATGATCCGTAGGTGGATAGTTGTCTCACGTCATCGTCTGACGATGGTCGCATAGGGGAACTTCTGCGGGCGGCTCTGCGAATCCAGCAAGTACCGTCATCCGTCGAGCCGGACTTCATTCCCGGCTGACTCCGCTGACCCCAAAAACTTCGAAGAATCACCAGGCGGAATGCTAATGGTCTATAGGTGGATAGTGGTCTTACAAACATGGTCGGAAGAGGGACGGAAACAGCGGAGCAGCGGAGGTGGCAGCGAAGATGACGGACGAGGCGGACCTGGAGCAGCGATGCAGACTAGGACTTCGAGGGGTGGCCTAATGAAGATAGTGGAAGTGTCCCAGGACGGCGGTACTCAGTACGCTCACCTAGGCGACCCGGGTTCAATTCCCGTTCCCGGAAGCATGGGAGTTTGGCTAGTGGTCACCATACCGGACAAGTGGTGTTACCTCCGGGTACTCAGGCTTTCCCCCACAACACAAGACCACACCAACATTAATAACAATATCTTTCAATAAAAAACAAATGGTTGGAAATTGCAGCTTTACTTCCAAATTCGTCCCAATTTTCGTGAGTCAAATAGTTAATTAGGTGGAAGTGCTGAGACACACTTCGGGTCCTCACATAATCAAGCCTTAGGCGCAAAAGGACCTCATAAACTTTGAAATACACACAATGAGTTCATTCCTCCATACAATCAGATGAATAAAAATGCCGTGGTCAGGTGCTTTAAGTACAAGATATAACATGAACCAATTTGACCTCTGCCCGCAACGCCTTCTAACCGAATTGGATATAAACATACGAAAACGCTAACACTTTTTCAAGCTGTCAGGTAGACAGATTCTGGTGGTCAAGTATTCTATAATTGCGCCTGAATTCTTGGGAAGAGAGAGTGCCAGACTAAGAGATGCAAAAAATGTTTTCAGGCAAAGAGACTTTGTAATAATAGATGCCATTACAGTCTGACTTGTAAAAACAAAGTAATGTACTAAGTGATTGACGTGTGGTATTTCAAAAGAGTGCAATTAAACACATACACGTTTTAATAAAGTTAAGATGATACAACATATGAAGCAAACATTCATGTACAAGTTTTTTGTTTGTGTTTTACTGACAGGTGTCCATTTCGACATTGAGAAGTAAAATGTCATTGATATTATTTACAATGGGAAATATCTTATTAAAATTATTAATTGAGGCGGTGTATCAATTATGTGCAATTTTATTCATTGAAAAGAGATGTGAGATTTATATGAGAAATTTCATTTTCGTCTCAGTATGTGAAGTACAAAAAGGTGTGAACTATCTAATTCACACAGTTCATATCGATGCAGGGTTTCACGAATGTACTCTTTTCTGAAAAAGTCAATGTTTGAATGTTATTCGCATTACTTTAATTAAGCAACTAACAATTGTAAATACAGCTGAAGTCGTTTCAGGAATTCCTTGAAATTACTGTTGGCATTTTTCAGTCATTTCGTGAAATTCCTGAATAAACCAGGCATTTCGTGAAGTCCCTAAGTGAAACAGTAATTTCACGAAAATCCTGAATCGTTGGGGAATTACGTGAAATTCCTATTTTCACAAGTCAACTGTAAAATATACATACTTTAAAGTCTAATGATGCTAATATTTAAATAACAAGAATTGGAAAGCTTAGAAATGAACTCGTTGGGTAATTGCTGTAGCAGAACAATGTTTTTCAGATACCTACATATGAGTAATTGCGATATTTCAACCTGATTTAATACATATAATGTCATGCATTATTTCAAAAAGAGAAACAGATTTATAGATAAGCGCAGAGCCTAGTTTCAATTATGTGCTCATGAAATGAAGTATTGCGACAGCTGAATACATTTTCATAAATATGCATACATGAGAGGATGAAACATAACGCATTACATAAATATGTTTCCAGAGATTAGTAATTGCGAAATCATAAGCCAGTTTCATATATAAAACCCCATAACGTGAGGCATAGAGACAGAAGCTTGCAATTATAGCATTTGCATTTGCAATGAGGTGCCATAGTGCAAAACATCCATTTAAACATGAGGTTAGATTTTGTGACAGTAAACACTTTATTCATAGATATGCACATGCAAGATGAGTAAGTGCAGTAAAAGTTAAAAGTTCCCATTGTTAAGCAACGTACTCTTATGTCCGGGATAATGTATTATCATTATTAAACAAATAACAGCAACATGAGAGCTCAGCACACTGATCATTTGATCAAAGCCTTGAATAAGCTTAACCGTCAAAACGGCCGACGCGTTATCGTTCAGTGCTATTTCAAGTATAGATGGTGAAGAATGATTACATAAACTGCGACCGAGAATTAAATGGTAAAGGTTGACCAACTAATAGTATGTGTACTTAGATTTGTGTGTATAAATGTGATACATGCATTTTGTTGAAAAACTGAGTACAGTTTATTTTTACCTTATGATACAGCATCATATAAACATTGTTTTGGAGGGAGATACAATATTGTTTGATCTTTGCAGTTGCACGGTAGGGTGTGTTATGTTTGTGTAACGTTTCAATTGCATACAAACCAAAATTCAAATAAATAACCATAATAAGCTTTTGTGAAATGCATTTATATCGGTATAACAATCATGAACGCAATTGTTCCCACTGGAAAGTTTTTAATTAAGCTGTTGCTTAAGATACCCTTAAGCTATCGTCTGTTTGTGTTGGTATATGTACAATTTAGGCTTCGAGAATGGATAAAAGACCACTCCACTTTTCATGCGTTCTTTATATGTACTGTCGCTGGTCACACTAGCACCGGTTAGGTTAATCTATTTTGTAAATTTTAATCACTAGGTTGTAATAGTGACTGGTACATTTAATTGTTTTTCCTTCTAAATAACAAAGAAAAGCACATCTTAACACAACTAGTATGTAGTAAGAGGTGCACCACTTACCTTTATTCCATACCAAAATGGATACGATATTGCCCGCAATCCCACATAATATAATTGGCGACAATAATGTAGCATATAAAATATACACATACCTCGGCTTATAATAAAGTGTGAAATTATATCCTGATTCATTATTGCCTGTGCCATTAATAGTTGATGCATTGTTGTATGACACTGCCATGTTTTATTAGAAATTATGAAATACTAATGTCTTTCTAAATGAAACGAATTGCTGATTAACACTCGTAGTTACTTATCAAAACGAACAAATCACAGCAGTCCGTTAATGTCTGCATTACTCAATATAAAGTAATTCCAATAGAACAAATACATATACTATATATATATATATATATATATATATATATATATATATATATGTACCCACCGCGAGTGCAACTAAGTTAGCCGAGTTCAGAATTTGCCTATCCTGAGGTTTCTGCCACTAATATGATTCAGGGTAAAATATTCTTATACGAGAAACCCTATTCGCCGAAAGCGTCTTCTGTTTGAGCATTGTACTAAAATTAAATTCTAGTGTTTGACCAATCCGAGGCTGATATTATTATCCAATTCTCAGTATGTTAATTTGGGGTGGAGGGGGAGGCGTTTCTCATTCTTTCAGAAAAAAGGCACAATATAACGAATACATTTCTGATTGTTCAAGAGAATATATACATGTTCTGTGTTTAACCCAAAACATTTGTTCGCAATATCATTCTTTTGTTTTCGTTTTTTGACCGAGTTTCTCTACTATTTTAATAAGCAAGATATGAGAAGTTATTTGTTATTAGTCCTATCCAGTTTGTATGCGAACAAGTGCTAGTATTTTGGGTTACCTATCTTAAATTTCATGAGTATTTATTAGATTTCAATCGGAAAGAAATATTACAGATGTAAGGCATTTTTATGGGACATTATCCATAACTTTGATTAAGTTTTTTTGTTAACATGTGATTGTACTTTAAGACGTTTTATAAACAATTCATTATTAATCTCGTTCATTTAATGCACGCAATGACACTTCATGTTAAAGCTATTTTTGAACTCAACACAGAGCATGTAGGTTGCTGTCAAAAACATGGTAATGTAATGTGTGGATTGCATTTGGAAGGCATGACATATGATATTCAGTGCTTTATTGTTGAAATTTAAAATGTTAACCGCGTGGTTCTCCCAGGTTTCTAATTATCAATTGTCTTGTAAACACTTTGCCTTTGGGCTTTTATTGATCGCTTGCATTTACTTGCGCTATCCTTTCCCCCGCAATAAGAAAACAGTACTCTTAATCACATTTCAACAAACTCCACACATACCATAGTAAGGATATATTTCACACATATTATTAAACATTATAGCACCACAGAATGCATTTCTTTGTCTTAATATCTTTATTAAAGTGGATTTTTTTTATTGTGTATGGTAAAAACGTTACTTAAACAAAGTTTTTATGAAGAGATGCTAGTGGAAACTTAGAAGATTTTAGACTTATAACTTTTACGTAAATCAGTGTTTACATTTTACAATACATTTTATCAATATTATACAAAAAAGAATGGTATCGAAACTAACGTGTTATCTTTTTCAATGACGTAATTTTTGGCGTAATTGTCTGGGCTATCAACACATTTGGTATAAACGTCATAAGGGTCCTAACAAGACAATCAGTACGTCATTGCAGTATACTAATTTTCTGTCAGTATCAAGTTGCAAATGGAATAATTGCAGGAAAACAATGTATATAAAGTCAATGTGCACATAATTTTGATCTGGTTCTTAGTTGAAAAAAATAATGCTGGATAGCTGCCTTTGCAGATTGACCTGAAAAAGTGAAGCCCGAAATAATTATTTATCCGAATTTATTTTCAGCAAATTGTAAAGAAACAGTATAATAAACCATTTCTCTAATATTTGTATTCGATATGATTCAACGTAGAAATTATTAACCGCGAGAATGTGTGGTTCTTTGCTCCTTTTCTATAATAGGTTGTTGTTCATTTAACCTTATTGTTTATTGTTCCTCGATTGACTTGGATGCAATAACTCTCATCCGGGTACCGCGTTCTATGAGACGCGCCCTCTGTTTACAAAACAATAACCGCTTGGCATCGAAAAAAACAACAGGAAAACGGAAACCAACAATATCGTAACATTTTTGTTTTGTAAGATAAATTTCCTAAAGGCAGATAAAATAATATAGTATGAAAACATTTTATGACATTTGAACCTACGTACTTATTTCCAGTCATAGTGTCGCTTTGAACTTATTTGTTAAAATATGATACTTTGGTAGGCCACTTTCAGTTTCCATGAAGCTATTTTAATCAGACTACAAACATTACCGCAGCTTAAATCTTGTATATGGCGTATAATATTTTTTTATTAAAAAATAAAAACCACAGACAAGATTTCATTGACATCCGGAATTTATATTTAATAATATTAATTAATTAATATTAATTTGCATGTCGAGTTACCCTGATGAAATGTCTTGATATATGGGTCGTTTTTGTTACCAATGATCTGATATTAAAGTTTAACATTTGATTTATGTAAAAACAAAATTCAAGTGCCTCAGTGAGTTATGAGCTTCGTTTGGACGAGTCTTGTCAACCACTTACGATCTCCCACTCATTCAATCCGAGGTGTAGTAATTCTAGTATAATTGGTAATCAATGTATTTTCATGGTGTTTTATCTTATTA
Organism: Dreissena rostriformis; assembly: GCA_007657795.1. Lineage (NCBI taxonomy): Eukaryota > Metazoa > Mollusca > Bivalvia > Myida > Dreissenidae > Dreissena > Dreissena rostriformis. The sequence continues at coordinate 121,552 of VMBQ01002398.1, forward strand.
TTAACAACATATTCAACATTTGCAAATCTCTTTTTTTTAACATCATGTCTTTTCAGGAAGACAATTACCAGAAGAAAACTTAATAGTTATCTTTATACGTTCTTCTTTGATAGCTCTTATTTTAAATACCTAAAAGCATTTAATTAAGAAAACATGTTGTTCTTTTGCATTTGCTAGTTATGAATATCAATATAATATTATGTTGTGAACAGTGCCTTTATTGACACATTTTACAATCATGTGTGTCGATGTAATATTAAGATTGAACTTTATGTTTCAATGTTTAGAACTTAGACTAAATGGAACAATTACCCTCCAACGGATCTTTCTTTTTCTGTAACCGTTCATGATCCTTATGATTTTAGTGGCATTGTCTAATGTTTCCGTACATTACTTTTTTATTTAAGTCAACGGTTAAAGGAAAAAAGACCAAAGCTTTTGTTCATGTTCGTATATGTTCAATTATAAATTTATTATTTTGTATAAATTATTTCGATGAACGAATTCTTGTCGAACAAATGCTAAATCATTTATCAAATTAGAACCATATTTCTAACTACAGTATATGTAAGTTTATCATTCAACTTAAGGAACTGAACCAACTATCAGTAGTAAAACATTCTTTTGTTTGATCAATTATAATTCATTTCCTCGTGATCTTAACTGGATTTCTATTGATTATTTTAATATATTAGGTATTTACCTTTTTTTAACATCTTATACATACAATGGATTTGGCATAACACAACTATGGGTACCATATTACAATTCTAAACCAACAATCCATTATGCAACATATAACATCAGTGTATAGTCCAACTTTTCATATTCGGACGAGCTTTATCAAACGTGTAATGTTGTGGAATAAAAACAAAGTTGATTAAATCATTCGGAAAATAAATTATACTTAAACACTCCTAATAATATGATATTAAGTCTTCTTTCATTTTCTTTTTCAGAACGACATTCTGCATCATAATTATTATTTCGTTTTATTTCACTGTAATTATTATCATGTTGAGTGTAGAACTTTTTTTAGGATGGGTATTTGTTCATATAACTAAATTATTTTCGATCTTTAGTAAAATAACCAAAAAATGATGAGAGTATATTTAGTATTTTCTTGCCAAAAGATGATCCGACACATTTAAATTACGCAGTTGCCATGTTTCGAAAAAAAAAAAATGCAAAAAAAAAAAAATACACTTATGTATAGATTTTCAATTTCATATTGAAATATGGCGAAACAAAATTGAAAACATGTTGTTTTACATGAATTATTTCAATGTAAAAAATTGACAGCAGCAAATAATATTGTATTTTTAACAAGTGAATCGTTTTCTCAAATAAAGCCGTATAATTAATTAGTTTTGTTTAAACTCCTAAATTAAAAAAACAACAACATTTATACGTCTAATACATTAAAATACAATCCCATCCATATTTCGCTATATTTCGATAGTATAATTGGAGAGGCGAATTTTCTAAGTGGAGCTGTAATAAGGTCACCCCGATAATAAATTTTGCAGCGAGTAAAGTCGAGATATAGAGCGAATATTAATGCGAAATAAACGTAAATGACTTTCTGGCTGGGAAGTGAGTGGCATTTAAACACATTATACAGGAAATGAAGTGTATACAACGGCGAAAAATACCTGTTTCGGCATGGACGTTGCCATTTTGTTAATCACGTGATTACCCCCTCTGAATGGAACAATGTCAATGATTAAACAAGTTCTATGTTCACTGGAAATCATTAAAACCACATAGAAAACCTAATCCAACTAGAAGAATCATCCGTTGGATCAATAATATAAATTGTCATCTCGATTGTCTCGAACGTTTACAGCATACATTAATACTAAACTTTGCAAATTGTGTAAAACGGAATTACATAATAAAATAAATTCAGACTAGGGGTCGGAAAATTAATATCATTATTGGAATCTTATTTTCAATAAAACATGTCAATCATATTTATTTTGGCATAAACAACATATATAACATACACACGATTTGTAAAATATTCTTATTTTAAATTTGTATTATGGAGTGTATGATTTAAGTATAGTGTTTGAATACAAGACTTATACCCTTTGAACATCACTTATATATTATATAATATTGTATTCTTATGTTGAGTTATGATTATATTGTAGTTGGCATTATATTATGCATTTTTATGTTTTAGTATATACAATATGCTTAAATTCTCAATATTACAATTAAAATATAAGTTTGCGTTACATTTCTTTAGTTTACTATTTGCAGGTTTCATAATTGTTATTTGCATATAAAATCACATGATTATAATTGTAAACCATATAATACGTTACTCCAATATGTATTCGGAATGTTAACACAAAATAAAAAATAATTATAAAGCAATCCCATTTAAATATAATAGGAATTCTAATTTAGTAAAGAGGAGGAATATGCGGTATCAATAAAATACTCACGAAAACAAATATGTGTGCATACATGAATGATTTGTTTTTATGTAATAATGAACATAATTATCACATAAAGTAATTAAATATACCTTAACCTTAAAAATAACAGAAATATTATTTCTCTCTTAGCCAACAACATGACATTTGCTCAGTAAGCAGGTAGCTTACAAAAGAATTAACGGTACTCATATACAAGACTTTCAAGCTAGTTAAAAGATCGAATACAAGTACTCAGTCTAGTGCAACCCGCAATACTATTTTAAGAACATCCGAACGTCTCAACATTCTACAAAACAGTTGTGTTGGTCACCACATGCTATTTATGATGAATCAGCTAGAAACACCCATAAGAACGTGTCCATCAAATAATGAAACGTCTGGTTGTATTTCCAATAAATACAAGCCGCAAGTGCCTATCAAAAGTTATATAAACATGCAAATGTATTATGTACATCATGGTTGGTAATAAGAAGTCAATTATTTCCTTATTAAGTGAGATATTAAGAGTCATACAAAAATGATAAAATCAGGAACAAGCCGTTCTGTAAAGAATTAATATGAAATATATAACCATACGGGTGTTAAGGATTGTGTTGTATCTTGTTATGAGTAAGGAAACGAGCGAAAGAAAAGCATTTGTTTTAAATAAATATTTTAGTGCTTTAACAATCAGAAACAAATTATATTGTGTAATATTACAAATTCCGCTAGTATCATGTGTTCGGTACATCTAAGGGTAAATTGAAATTATTGTTTTACGATCATTCGCATATAAATTCGCATATAAATTATGTTATTTGAATAAGGCGCCGCAATATATCAAAATTAATTGTTTCGTAAACAAATATTTTTATATAAATGGTAGATTTATTCGCATTATACCGAATCGTGGTGTTCATAACAAATAATATATTTAATAAAATAAAATATGAATTTCTGCAATGTTTAAATTGTCGTTAACAGCAGTAAACCCAAACGAGATATGAACTGTTCAAGCATAATATTTTCCAAAATTATAGCCTCTCGCCGTTTTCGTTTGCTAAACATGATTTCAAGTAAAACATTAAAAATGTGTAATAATCTTGAAATAATTTACACATGTTCCTATTGCGATTGATTTTTTTGGAATTTTATTTGTTTTAATTGTGATTGTTGTAATTACGCGTAATGTCCTGTAAATGAGACTTTACCGATTTCAGGCAAACGTAGAAAAACTTAAACATATAAAGGGTTAAAGCCGAAGTCATCACCTCTTAACGGTCAACAAGAAGCATTAAGGGTTCAAACCAGTTGAAAAGGCATGCTTAACCTTACACTTCCGTCGAGAATTAAACACATTCATCACGCGTTGAAATTAACAAATAAAGATAACTTTGGTAAGTCTGGCATTGTAGTGGGTCATATCATTGACCGCTCTCTTACACATATTGGTTTTAAAACTGATATTAATATTGGATCCGGATAATGCCAGTGTGAGCGGAAAAAACATTCAGACAAAGGATAATTATTGAACGGTAAAGCCATTAGCTTTTGTTAAGGTATACCGTGTACATATATAGTGAGTGTATGTGTTATTAATGTTGCTGTTTATTAAATAATATATGTTTATAATGTTGCTAGTTGAAAAATAAATACAGAATATAAATAATAAAAACGATTAAACAACAATCCTATTTAAATACTATAATGTCATATTTAACCAAAGCAATCAAATTGTATACTACATTTTACTTTAAGTGAAACAAATTTATGTTGTGTGGATTTAAACTGACGCAAAAAGAATCCGTTTCGGCATTTGAAAGCTGGGAAAGCGGACTTCTTGTATGCGTATCGTAAATATCCGTAACGTTCCGAGCGACATTGAAACAATTGAATTTTATTTTTGGACACAATACACCGGGTTAATCATCAACACCATATACAGTATGCATACGCGTCTTATAAATTTATGTGATTTTTGTTAAAGTATGGAATGTTTGTATGCAGTTAAAATCGTTCTTTACAGACTATTGTCGAAGTGTTTATTTATGATAAGGTGGTATATTGTAAATTGAATATCACATTAATTTTGTAATCCGTTGTGCTATATCACACTAATGGGTTTGTTTTACATAGTATTCCAAAACTACTCACACTAATATAAATATTAATTCGGAATATACATTACTAGTGATGTATGAACTATACATGGCCTTCTATGTAGCTTTCCGAAATACTTTCTGATGATCATTATTTATAGTCACTGCCTTAAGTTCAATTAAAGTTAGAAGCAATCGTCGTGGCTTAAAGAAGGCATTAATTAAACACGGATGTGCTACTGTTTTGAGTGTGCTCGATATAACACGAAGGTACAAATGCTTCAACATAAACTCGATTATGGACGTACAACATCGTTGTCTGGACTTTCGTGGAAAAAGCGTTGTGTCCACAAAATTTATTATTTATATATTATTATATAGTTATATTCTTCGAATGTCTTAGCAGAAACTTTGTCAGTATCATATAATATAAAACACATTGCTAGTTGACTGTATGGGATCATGCTCACATGAATTGTGACATGAATGCACTACTTTGCATTGCAGTTCCTGCAGTTTAAGCTAATTTAATATACATCTTTAAGATCGTTGAACTGCATTTTCACTTTCTGAGAGGGTAATCCATGTATTCAACGATTTGGTTAATATCACTGTTTTCGCAAGAGGACAAATGTTTGATAACTTGACTTCAAAATTGAATAAAAACAAGAAAAGCCCATGAGATATGGCACTTACATTTGGTCACACGTTTTGTCAAATAAAGATAATGCAAATCTGCCTAAACCGTGTAACTATTACAAATCAGATATATTACACAAAGACCATTTTGGTAAGTGACTATTTGCAGCTAAGACAAAGAAAGATTGTTTTCAATAACCCGATAGAGCATGCATGTTCATGATAAAACCGTGCGTTTGAGTCTAGTTTTAATTATCCATCATTTTTGCTATATGCATGTGATATAGAGGATATTTGTTCATGTCAGTTTAAGATCGTTTGTTATTTCACGAGTGATCAAAGAAAATATATTTTCACTCGTGGCGCAGCCACGAGTGAAAATATTATCTTCTATGATCACGAGTGAAATAACAAACGATCTTACACTGACATGAACAAATTTTCTGTTTCTTTTATGCCCCTTTTTCAAGAAAATAATTAATTATAATTTCCCTTTCGCTGAAAAGTGATCCTCTCTCCCGTGGCGTGCCTCAATACATTGAAATGACGTCACTTTTTGACGAAATGAAGTCATTATTCCAGAGAAATTCTTCAGTTAAACTCTTTAACAATGTAAATAAACGGTAAAAAAAGCATGAAATTAAAAGAAAATATGTTGGATTCGGTGGATAATCGATTTTTTTTTTGCTCGTGATCATAGAAAAAAAATAAACAAGGATATAAACAAGGGAAGTATATCTTGATATGATAATCTAAAAATAGAAAAAGAAATTCCGAAAATTTGTTCTTTTCACCGGTGAAAAGAACAATTTTGTTCTTTTCACTGCTGTTATTTCACTGCAGAAATGTCATATTTTATCATTAGGTATAAAAGAAATATGCTTCTTCNAAAACAAGAGCACCGCCTAGCGGGTGCAGACCGCTCATCTATTTGTCAAAGTATGAATCAAATCTGATCATAAATAAAGAAGTTATGGCAATTTTAGCAAAATTGTGGGGGTATGGTCATTTATTACATTATGTTTCAAAAATGAAAAAAAAAATGAAAATTCTTTGGTGGGATGGTTTGACAGTCTTTAAAAAAAATAAAATAATAATAATCAAAAAATGGGGGGGGGGATCGTTGGGGGGTATAGTATGGGGTGTGCTCATTTATAAGATGATCTTAAAAAAATGGGCGGGGGGATCCTGGGGTGGGGCGTGGGGGATGGTTTGGGTGGAGTGTATTGTGGTATGTCAGGTAAGTGTTGTTATGTCAAAGTATGAATCAAATCTGATCATTAATAAAGAAGTTATGGCAATTTTAGCAAAACTTAATACTTTGACCTTGACAGTCAAGGACATGCAAAGGTCAAGGTCAAATTTAACTTGCCAGGTACAGTACCCTCATAATAGTAAAAAAGTATTTGAAGTTTGAAAGCAATAGCCTTTATACTTTAGAAGTAAATAGGATCTAAACACAAAATTTCAACAAATATTCAAAGTTACTAAGTCAAAAAAGGGCCATAATTCTGTCAAAATGCCAGTCAGTGTTACATAACTTTGCCTGCCCAGTCCCCTTATGATAGAAATCAAATGTTGCAAGACTGAAAGTAAAAATTATGATACTTTAGGAGTAAAGTTGACCAAAACACAAAACTTAACCAAATTTTCAATTTTTGAAGTATAAAAGGGTCCATAATTCTGTGAAAATGCCAGTCAGAGTTACATTACTTTGCCTGAACATTCTCCTTATAATAGTTAGTAAGTGTTGCAAGTATGAAAGCAATAGCTTTAATAATTTAGTAATAAAGTGGACCTAAACTCAAAACTTAACCAAATTTTCAATTTTCTAAGTATAAAAAGGGCACATAATTCTGTCAAAATGCCAGTCAGAGTTATCTAACTTTGCCTGCCCAGTCCCCTCATAATAATAAGTAAGTGTACCAAGTGTGAATGCAATAGCTTTGATACTTTATGAGAAATGTGGACCTAAACACAAAACTTTACCGGACGCCGACGCAGACGCAGACGCAGACGCCGACGCCGACGCTCAGGTGATGACAATAGCTCATATTTTATTTAAAAAAATAGATGAGCTAAAAAACGGTATCTGGTGCATAATTATTGTAACCGTCAGTTAGTATAATGCGACAAAGGAAAAAAGTGAAAACTCAACTATAATTAAATAATTTAGATCTCTGTCACCTACTTAAAACAGTCATTGAAACGCGTTTGGGGCTAAGCAAGGTTGAAAGCCAGCCTTACCTAAAAAGTACGTGGAAAAAAAATCATAGATTTTAATTTGCTGGGGTGCATTGTTTTAATACATCGGGTCTTCTAAAGAAGGAAATCGAAAACACACACAAACGCCCAAAATTGCGTGGTGTCTAGCTTATATAAATGCAAATTAAAACGTTACTTCATAGTTTTGTGTGAATAAAGGTCATAGTTCTCATCATTTCTTTCAGTACTGTTGGCTTTTTTTTTTAAATTTAAATGGAGATCACAGAAAAAAGTTTCTTTAAGAAAACACTGTGAACAGTTTTTTAGCAAGGGAAGAGAACGGACAGCAGAATTGTGTTTGCAGGGGATGTTGTAACACAAGTGCTTACACTTTGTTGCCCATTGGGCAAGAACTCTGGCTTTGAGAGGTTCTATTGAGAGCCTGTGTTGTAAAAGGATTTCAAGTAAATGTCGGAGCAATCGTTATTAGAGACAGGTTTGAGCGATATTGTTTAAAAGGTAGTCAATCTTATAAAAACAACACCATTATACTGACCCCATCATTTTGAATATGAGCGTTACACTGTACAATGCAGCAAAATGCATTTTGATGAGTAAATTCTGTAATAAAATGTGTGGCGACAGTACATAATTTACGTTCCTAATATTGGAAGCAGCACATTATTGTCCAGTGCGGGCAGAATGTTAACAACTAAACTATAAATCTTAAATACCAATGTCAAATCTATTACCATGAATATTCTAGTGAATAAACACATGTTAAGATTTAGTTTTCAAACTTTTGTCCGAAACAAATAATCGTTTTATAACAAAATAAACAAAATAATAAATGGTACTTTAAGACTGAATTATTACAGTGACAAAGTCTTCTTTCAAATCAGAGTTTTGTTTGAAGAATAAGAAAACTTGACACGATTTCTACACCCTTTCATTTAGGATGAAGTGAATTGATTTTGTTTATTTGTATCAAAGAATACCGTCAAACTTAACATCTTATTTCCACTGATGAGCCAACTATCACCTGAATGCTCCGGACAAATATTTTACCCATAAGACTCATTTAGATCATAACACTTAATAAAACAAGTTTAGACGTTCACTCTATACCAGACTGCTATATTAACATCCAAAGAATACTGGAATGCAGGAAAGTAATTTAAGAAGTGAAACCCAGCAACGATCACAAAGTACATCGCTAAAAAAATTTGCAGCGAGTAAAGTCGAGATATAGAGCTAATATTAATACGAAATAAGCGCGTATCACTGTTTAGCTTAAATGGCTGGAAAATGAGCAACATATAACATGTTAATAACAGTTATAAAGGGTATAAAACGACGAAACATGCCTGTTTCGACACGAACGTCGCCATCTTGACTTTCTTTTGATCATAACTTGATAACCCCCTCTGAATAGAATTACCCTAGAATTAGGATGCGAAAATATATTGTAGATGACATCTATAAGATTTCACATACCTTATATTGAAAGTTCTGGGCCTTTTGGTATCAGAGAAGATTTGTTATGTTATTTTGCTTTATCAGTCTATAAAACATTTCACCCCTTCCCGGGTCACCGAGCATGGCCAACTCTTACGCAATCGGCATGCTTATATAAGACTACTATCTTATTTTTACTTAAATTTACTATGCCAAATAAGGTGTGTGGCTTTAATGTTATTATTTTCCTCATAAATCAATAAAAGCTTGTTTAAAAAAAAATGATTTGCTGAAAACATTATTGTCGGCATCTATATTCTCGCGGTATTTCAATTGCGCCCCCCCCCCTCCGAGTTGTTTACGTGTCAGAGTTCTTGACGCTATTTCCATTCTCTCCCAGAAAGAAGTTTTACATATGGTCATGAGCAATTATCTGGTAAGTTGTGGTTGTAATCCATTAGAAACATGTGTATTAGCCAAATTTATCGATATACCAATTGTATTTGTTTTGCCGATCTCCCGATAGGTAACATGTAACTGTATATCCGTGTCATATAGGCGTAATTGTATACGTATATGTACATCAAGACAAGTAAGAATCAAATAACGATTTCTTCTGGTATTTGATATACCAGGTCAACAAGTTATTATATTGCGATATTAGTTTATAGAAGAAGTGGCCAATACGTCTCAAACTATCAGTATTCATTTTTTATCTCTTCTGCAATTTTGAAAACAAAAATCGTTAGGTATTTGATAACTAGTGAAGGCATCCTGCAGATACTTAGTAGTTAACGCTGACATCATCGCAGCAATACTTTGATTGTTCGGCTCTGTTCTTGTATCTGCTAAAAAAAAAAAAATCAACTATTCAAAACTTTTGAATTCCAACAGATAACACCGCAAACATGTAGACATTGTCGAATACATACAAACGTACAGGCCAATTCCTAATCTCCTAGTTGCATGATGGTGACAGTCTGTACAGCTGAAGTTTACAGGTTTAATTTAGGGACATTAACTCTCGTCCGACAGCCATCACTACTTATACACAAAGAATACGACCCCTTCAATTCACTGGGTCGGTAGGAAGTATATCACCATTAACAGGTGCACGATGGAGTCCTGCTGCATACTGCATACCAATATTGTGTCCCAGGTCCGACACATGCACCACGTGGTTCCTTAATTTTCCCATCATTGACTGCTCTAAATGTGCCCTTTACTGTGTCGTACATAAACACACTGTGAGCAAACCTGTCATTCTGTACCAGCTTGTCATTAGATTGGACAAGTGTGCACTTACTTTGAATAAAACCTGTACGACTTCTTTTGAAACAACACCTTACCAAAGTCAGACTCCACTCCTTCCACAGATATCATTCGCAATCAACTTGGATCGTTTGCTGTACCAACAACATGATTGATGGCGTCTTTCAGCATATGGCAAAGAACACGAATGACGTATTCATATTGATAATCAAACTACTTTTGTTAGAATTAATGCACATAGCGTATATGGATTTGTTATCTGCAACGACAGCAAGAAAAGATTCAGACATTCATAAAACATCATAGGGCCTAGACATGAACCTGTACGGTGTTCCTTGTTTTTTGCAACTGTCCATGTAGAATGATGAATAGCATATTCCGGTTATCCACAGCTACAGGTCTCCACTCCGATAGAAAATATAGTCCAGAGTAAAAGGGTTACCTCTCTTCATCTCCAGTCGTGCGAGGGTCCAATGAAACGAGCAGCTCAATGGTGACCAGTCCTGAATAGGATTATTCGCTATCGGATAGAAATACGCGTTTATATCTTTAAGATTAGGAACATTAGCATCCGCTCAGAAATAGCAGAATCAGTAGCATAACTGTTCGGCACTTTTTGTCAAGCACCATATAAGCAACAAGTCACTTGACCATTTAGCTGTATGATTTCAACAAAGATATATTTCAAAAAGATGAGTTCGAACATAAAAGGTGTACATCCAATCACCAGAATAAACGCAACTGGCCGATATGTACGTCGCGCTCAAGCCCACCCTTATTACAATCCAGGCCCAGATATAGGTCACCCGGTCGGCAGGTCTTCGTTCTCTAAGTCGTTACCGGGGGATACATCATATAGCTGCCATTCAAGTTGCATTCCAATTCACTGGAATGTATGCACACTGCATGTAAACTGCCTGCTAAATAGGCTAAATGTACTTAATAGGCTCAATATGTTATCCTTTTTTTAAATTTGCTCAATTTGATTTATATGCTAAATACGTTTCTCAATAGGCTAAAAATGCTTAATAGGCTTTTTTTATTTATCCTATTACGTTAACATGCAACATATGCCTAATATCTTAAATATGTCGAAAATAAGTATAAATGTTCCAAATAGTCTGTACATTTTATCCTATTTAATAAAATTGCTTAACACGCTAAATTGCTCAATTGTATGAAAAATAATCTTAATATGCTTAACCGTCTGTATTATTCAAAATATGTATTTAATATGCTAAATATGATAAATATCTTAAAAAGGCCGCTCAATGTGCTGAGTAGGCTGACTATTTTTATCAAATTTTACAAGAATGTAAAATTGTCTAAATAAGTCAACAAAAAGCCTTCTATACCGACTTAATAAGCCCATTGGGCTGTATGATTCGATCTATTTGTTTAATTTTCTAAATATGCTAAATATAATGGTAAAACATATAAATGGTAAAAATAGGCTGCACTTTTGATCCTTTCTAATAAACTTACTTAGTAGGCTAAATAAGCTGAATGGGCTAAACAGGCTCAAAGGTATTATGTTTCTTACTATTTAATTTACTTGCTGAACAGACGAAACATGCTAAACAGGCTGCTTAATAGGCTCAATAGGCTGTATGTTTCAATCTATTTATTCCATATTCTACATATGTTACAAATATTTTAAATATGATGCCAAATATGCTACATATGCTAAATAGGCGGTTAATTGTATCCTATTAATAAACTTGCTAAATAGACTGAATAGGCTGCTAAATAGACTAACCGTTTGCTCAATAGGATGTATGCTTCAACCTATTTAATATATTTGCTTTATATACTGAATAGGCTGCTAAATAGACTATCACTATACTTAATAGAATGTATGTTTGAACCTTTTTGATAAGTTTGCTAAATAAACTGAATAGGCTGCTAAATAGGCTACCAATATGCTTAATAGGATGTATGTTTAAAACAACATGTATTTAATAAACTTGCTTAATAGACTGAATAGGCTGCTAAATAGACTAACACTATGCTTAAAAGGATGTATGTTTTAACCTATTTTATAAACTTGATAAAAAGTCTGAATAGGCTGCTAAATATGCTAACAATATGCTTAAAAGGATGTATGTTTCAACCTATTTAATAAACTTGCTAAATAGACTGAATAGACTGCTAAAAAGGCTAACAATATGCATAATAGTATGTATGTCTCAACCTATTTAATAAACTTGCTAAACAGACTAAATAGGCTGCTAAACAGGCTAACAATATGCTAAAATATATGTATTTTCAACATATTTAATTTATTTGCTAAATATGCTAAATGCACTATATACGATAACTTCACCGCTCAACACGAACAAAACTAGGTCACTGGCTTGGGAAGGTTATGGTTAAGCATTGGAGTTTACACCGGTTTTAAAGAAGCTCCAAACCTCAACAAGATTATGTCTAGAGTGTCTTTTTACATCAAGTTAAGTTCATTTTAATGTTATTATAATTTGGCTGCATAAATACATGTTTTGTTAATGTTTGTGACTTATGTTAGGCTTTTTACCATTTAGACAGTGCTATCACATTCATTTTTGTATGTGGTCCTAAGTGACTTATAAATAATTCTTTAACATGCTCACATAAAATGATTTTTATCAATGTTTCCTCGGCTGCTAAATCTTCATCGATGTTTACGCGAGTAAACATTCTGAGTCAGACACATCCGTGAGACAGCTCATTAACACAATAAAACATAAGGGTAGTCCCCGGATAATAAACGTCAAATTCTCAATGATCAGATAAAAATTCAATTGTTTTGAAATTCTTATTTCGACTAGAACTTATACATTAAATTTCGTAATGTATTCGCTCGACTTATTAAGATGAGGTTGTGGACAAATGTTAGATCATCTTATTAAACCTTGCGTGAGAGTTGAATTTTGCCCATATTTGTGATATCCAACATTATCCCTGTACATATTTTATGCTCGACGTTTTCAACGACGTTTACAGGCCACACACTATATAATATTCAGTAGAGAATAGTGTTATGTGAGTTTAAAGGTACCGCAATTTGGGGCATGTAAAGTGTATATTCACGTATAATGTATTAAAATGAATGTCATCAATTTGCACGTTCACAGACATTGTACATATATCAGAAAAGCAATCGAATATACATACAAAAAGGATAGTTCATTTGACTAAGCAATCCATTTAAAAGAACACGTTTTATTTATAGAAGGGTCATACACGTTGTTTAGTTAAGGACTCAATCCATAGACAGTAATTATAAATAACAGTTGAACAAGGCAGTAATTATAATAATTGTTAATGAAGTTTCCATTTACAATAATACTATTTGTTTTCTTTAGACATGCCATAGTAAGACCAAACATATATTTATATACAGACAGGGTCATTTCAAAACATTAAAATTAAAGATAAGCACTTGTGTCGCGATTCGAATACAAATAATCATATATACGATGCTCTTGCCCGTGTGGCAACGTAACTAGCCGTTCAACAGGTTCGAAGTTGGCAGTCGGATGGCAGTGATACCAAACCTTCTTTATTGCATGTTTCCAATTAGCGAACCCCGTGGGGATAAATAAGGGTTAGATCTTGGTGCTGCCGAATAAACTTAACTCTGCCCGTCAACAATCTCTGATCCGTATTTTTTATGCCAAATAATCGTTTACAACAGGGAGTGTGTCGTGTTCATGTCGTTATGAACACTTAACTTAATATTTTTTTTATTTTATGAAACAGTAAGATAGTTGCCTCTTTATTTCAATAACAGGAAGAAGTGTAATCAAGATTACTCAATCATCAATTCAAAACATTACTGCAGTCAAGTCCGGATTCAGACATGCCTTTCCTGTGTGGTTAACACAATTCAGTTGGGGTGGGGTGGGTACGGTTGCACTAAACGTTCAGGTAATCATCCAAGAAACGGTGTGTGGGTGAGTGGGAAGGTGTGTGGGTGGATGAATTGGTGGATAGAAGGGTTGATGGATGCATGGATGGATGCATGGATCGTTGGGTGGATTGATAAACGGATCGATGGATAAATCGATGAATGGATCAATGGATTGGGTCGATCGATTGATGGATCGATGGATGGATCGATGGATGGATCGATGGATTGGTCGATGGATGCATGGATGGATGGATCGATGGATGGATGGATCGATGGATGGATCGATGGATGGATCGATGGATGGATCGATGGATGGATCGATGGATGGTAAGATGGATGGATCGATGGATGGATCGATGGATGGATCGATGGATGGATCGATGGATGGATCGATGGATGGATCGATGTATGGATCGGTGGATGGATAAATTGATGGATCGATGGATGGATCGATGGATGTATCGATGGATGTATCGATGGATGGATCGATGGATGGATCAATGGATGGATCGATGGATGGAGGGATTGATGGATGGAGGAATCGATGGATGAAGGGATCGATGTATGGATCGATGTATGGATCGATGTATGGATCGATGTATGGATCGATGTATGGATCGATGTATCGATCGATGGATGGATAGATGGATAGATGAATGGATAGATGGATGGCTAGATGGATGGATGGATAGATTGATGGATGGATAGATGGATGGATAGATGGATGGATAGATGGATGGATATATGGATGGATAGATGGATGGATATATGGATGGATATATGGATGGATGGATAGATGGATGGATGGATGGATGGATGGATAGATGGATAAATAGATGAATGGATAGATGGATGGATAGATGGATGGATAGATTAATGGATAGATGGATGGATGAATGGATCGATGGATGAACCGATCGTTGGATGAATGGATCGATGGATGTGCAATCGTGGATTGATTCCAACCCACTTATAGCGCGCCCGTTTTAAAGTCAATGAGACCGCAGCTGTTACTGGGAAACATGCGATCGACGAGTGTCTATTGAACGTGAATTACTTTTCCCTTCACAACTACGCTCCCGATAGGGAAAAACAACAAAATACAACAACATATTTTTTGGTAAGTCGTTGGTATGACCGACTGACTGATACCGTGTATTACTCATCTCTTCTCGCACATTTTATATGCAGTCCACATATTCATTGCACATACAAGCATACTATATATTTCATACAAGTTCATACATTCTCATAATACACCCATAGTCATCAAACATACATAAAAGCATGAATACAAACAAAAGCTTTGTCATCGTTACAACCATCATACAACGTAGTCTACTACAACGCCAGCCATACTGTATGCCGACACGAGTCCCTTCTCGTAGGCAACTATAAAAGCAGCCACGCCTATCAACATAGTCTACTACAACGCCAGGCATACTATATGCCGGCACGAGTCCCTCCTCGTAGGCAACTATAAAAGCAGCCACGCCTATCAACATAGTCTACTACAACGCCAGGCATACTGTATGCCGGCACGAGTCCCTCCTCGTAGGCAACTATAAAGGCAGCCACGCCTATCAACATAGTCTACTACAACGCCAGGCATACTGTATGCCGGCACGAGTCCCTCCTCGTAGGCAACTATAAAGGCAGCCACGCCTATCAACGTAG
>VMBQ01002399.1:0-13844 GCA_007657795.1 Dreissena rostriformis
GAACGCTACATTATTAAGAATGTACCACTGCAGTATGTGCCATACGTCTGGAGGTCGGCATGTAATCTATCACGTAGACAGAACAGTAGTCTTAACATTAAAGCGATAATGCCTGCTTTTAGCCAGGAACGTCAACCAACCGATCGACAGGAATTAGGCACGTGTAATTTCTTCCGTTTAAGACGGTGCTCAAATGTAACGCCCAATAATGACGTCAAAAGTGAGGAAAGCAATGATTGCGTACATCATAACACCTTACGAAAGAAATATGTAACACTAACTTACAGCTGGCGCAAAGTAGTTCAACAACTACAGCCTTCATATAGAACATAGCAAAACTAACCTTTAGGTTGCTGAATATAATCGTGTAGGGAAAATAAACCTTGGTCGACATATTATTTTACCCCACAAGGGCGAATTGAGGATAACCTTGCAGTGAGTTGTATTATTACTAGAACTACAAATAAACAGTAAAGCGGGCATCTGATGTTAAAACTTGTTCATAAGACATAGTATTGGCGTCCATAACTATCCGTCTGTTATGTATTGCTTTTGTGTTAAATAAAATATAATCGAACAATTGTTTGATAAAAAAACAAACAGATACAGTCCTAATATCGCTGTGGTTCACAGTTCTACACGTCCACAGTGCAATGAACACAGGCGATATTGACTAATCTTTTTTAAACATTCGTCGTGGGAGGGATTGGACATTCCTTCACCAGTTTCCATGTACAAAAGTTGTATATGCATAAGCAATAAGAGGTTTTTATGTTGATTGTCACATTAAATGTTACAAGCGATTTGGTAATTATTTTCTCAAATGTTGAATGTGTTTTGTCTGTATGTAAACATTCTCGTAAGTTACAAACAGAAACACGTAAATACTTGTATAAAATCTTTAACGCTGAGTGTTCTTGGCAGATATTGCTATCAAATTGTTCAACATTTAGATATTCCTGACGGCAATCGGAAGAAGGTGAGTGCAATATTCAACGCATCAAAGGAACATTTTATTCCAAATACAAACGTCATTAATAAACAATATATTTTAAATACATCACACCAGTTACACAATGCTTTTGAATTTAACCTAATCATTCTATAAAACAAACAAACACTAGGTTTTGTTATAGTTTGCGTTGTATCAGAATTAAAATAAATGTTAGCAATACTTTTGAATTTGATTATAAATCCAATGTACCAATACCCGTCTACTATGCAAGTTTGAAATGATTTCTCATAATGATGTATGTGTCAAAAGCAACTTATAGTATGACGTATCTCAATAGAGCATTCTCGCTCGTTGTTAACGCGCCTTATTAACACAATCACAGAGAAAAGGTATTTAAACTCAAAACATTCGTTTTAATAATTTCTTAAATATATGTTTTCGGCAAAACGTGAATTATCTCCCTTTTTTTAGACGAAACTATTTATACTCTTTAAATCCCACAAATTACCCAGGTTGTACCGGTGTTAGAACAGTCTTAAGTGTTGAGACGTGATTATGGTATTGATTTCATGTCACAAGTGTTATAACATACTTAGATATGTAATGCCATTAAATTGACTGTCATCAACACAATGATGTTTAAATAAATTGCCAATTTTGTATTCCCAAATAGACATTCCCGACATCGTAATCGCCAGCAGTTATTCGTTCCATTCTGTATTCTTTCTGACTTTTTTCAAAAGCGAAAGTTGAGAAGTGAGAGGTGAGAATTGAAAGTGTAGCTATATCAGCAGGAATGAAATGTTTGATACGATGCACTTTATTTTTGGCAAGATATCTAAAAAGCCAATTAGAGTGGGGGAAAACATGTTTAAAATGATGCCATCGCCTTGGAACGGTCAATGCAAAGCCTAAGGGGTTACACACGTTTTTAGGGCAACTATATCTCACATTTGGTCATGACAAATTCACAAAACATTAAGTCTTATACCAACATTATATCCTCACCATTAAAATCAAATAATAGTTAAAGATAATCAGTATCAATTTAATTATCATTCAATTCACAGTTGTAACCCAGACCTGTAACTTTTTGACACTCAATAACAAAATAGAAAGCATTAACTACATCTCGTATGTCTGCTTGCAGATTGAATAAAAATGGTGTATATATGTTTTAATGTATCTATGAACAACAGTTTTTGCTGTTTGTCAAATTTAGTTCATGTCAATGCGCAATCATTGCATCTGTTAAGTGGACCCCGTTGTTAAAATGTTATACGACAACATATTATCGATATTAGTTTAGTTTCATCCGCCTCACATTGATACATTTTGCATACTTACTGTTTAAGGTAGTATGAGCGTAATGAGATCGGGAATAGTCGGTCGATATCGCTGTATTCGGAAAGCGTTCGGCAACGATTGGTTTTCTACGTCAAAGTCCGGAAATAATACTTAAAACACGAAATAAATGAGTGTGATATTATTTAAGAACTATAAATACGAAAGAAATGTGTGTGTGTTTATTTTACAACTTAATGTGTTCATCTCCTTAAGATTAATTAACTTAAAAATAAATATTATATTATTTTTCGTTTGAAAAAAAAATATTTTCGTTCACGTCACGCTTTCTGTTGCACAATGAAAGTGCGAAAAGAGAGAACGCGGTTTGGAAACACAAAAATGAATGTAATACCGATTACCAACGTTGAACTGCTGTTGAATGTATGCTGTTTAATGCAGACACATTTAATATTACGGTATGTTTTATTCAAATTTGCTATACATAAACAAATAATATTCTTATCATTTGTTGCTATTGTCGAAGTTATGAATTGCGACGTTTTAGAATAGAACGGTTTGATGTATCAATGATTTCTGTGACTTATGGACACATCGACTTGCAGTTTTTATACTTTTCTATTTAGGTGTTGGACATCTCTCTGATGTCAATGTGGGAGCATTGCCTGGCGCAGTTTCCATAGGCAATTTTCATCTTGTCAAGTTTGAGTCAGAGCCAGCCTAAGTAACCCTTGACCTTGGAACAACGGATCTAAGTAAGACAATCTTGTTTTGGGACTTTTTCCATGTGCATCAAATAAAACTCATTTACAATTTACAAGAAGGTTTTATTGTTTTGATTTTCAACGTTTCATCATATTACATCATGCAACACATCGTTTCATGTTTGATAATTTGAGGTCAAGGATTCGTCAATTTGTGAAGTGCTTGTTTTCCTTAAAATTGATTGTTTCTCATAACAAAAATAATAATCGTATAATGCGTCAGTATGAAACTTAAAAAGTGACTATTTAATCCATGAACAAAGCATTGTGTGTATTACTTTTTTTATTACAGTTCGAGGTACAGTTATTCCGGATATAACTCAGATTGCTGCAATGGATTTGAAAACGGTTCGAAGTTCTCCACATATGTGAATCCATGAATGCCGAAATTCTCCTGAAACCCAGAAAGTAGCTGGCATCTCTGTTGATGCTAATGGCAGCATGTCTGTAAATGGTTGCAATGTGGATAGTGTCTCCATTGTGACATATATTGTTTGCTATGTAAGATTGGAAATACCTTGACATTTTGTGGATAACTGCGGCTGTATGCATGGGTTGCTTTTGCGCTTTGTTACCTTAAGATTGTATTATTAATGTATTATTATATCAATATTAAGTCAAATTTAGCCAAATTTCATAAGTTATCAGATTTTATAACTTAAAATTTTAATAAGCAACTAGAAAACATCAAAATAGATGTGATATACAAATTAATACTGAAATCCATTGAATGATAATAAATGGGGGGTAGGTATACTCAAAGTGAAATTTCTTGAGATAGGGACAGTAAAACTTCCTGAAATTCATTTAGTGTGTAGAAAATATGTTATGCTAAATAAATATGTACAATATATGCATTTCATCTTCACTGTATTGTTGGTCAGATGTGTATTTTTTTAATATCATTTTTTTTGTTTCACATTCTTTTATGAAAAAGGGGGGGGGTCACCATTGTATATCTCAATTATTTTTAGTTAGCTGTGGTCAACATTGCCATACACAATATATTTTTGACAACTGATGTTTACTGATACTTTTTAAGTCAAGTATATTAGTGGGCAATGATAATTTGTTGTCTTTTTTTCAGATTTAAAAGTTGGTCATTTCCATGTATTAGGTAAAATTTATTGAAAAAGATTCTTCACATTATAAAATTCTTTGATGTATATAAAAAATAACAACACATTTGTTGATTTTTATTTTATTTTTTGTGTAGATATATCATTATGGTATACAGAAAAGGTTTTCCTGATAAAATAAATTGACTTTTAATGATTTTGCTCTTATTTTTGTTTTCATACCCCATAACTTCATTTTGTAGAAATCCGTAAAGGGGGGTAGGTTTACTAAAATGTAAATTATTTCTTAATCTGTGGTTAGATTTTTTTTATATTGCACAAAAGATACTCTTATTGGCAACACAATCAGAAAATACCAAGATGAGATAGATCCTAATACATGTGCATTACACTCCTACTACCTTAAGTTTATTATAGTATTGCAAATAAATATGTATACGTGTTTGTGTACGTGAATTACTTATTGTTATTTGATATGGTTGTTTACGTTACTTATAGTGACATCGTGAGGTAGAAATTGTGTCAAATGTATGGTCAGATAAGTGTTTGTGGTAATTGAATAGTCTAGGTTAAGAGTCTAGAATCTAAGAGTCTACATTTTTTATCAAGCACGTGGAGAATAAATCATACAAATACGCAAACATGAATACCTAACTACGACAGCTTGTAATATTAAAGGAAGTGCAGAACAAGAGAACACATTACAGAATGTTCGTTTCACTTGAGATATGTTGCGTTTACTTCAGATGCACAGATCGTCGGGCAATTCAGATTGAAGTGCTGTGCTAAAGAACGGGTTGGTATTGTATTGAACTATGTTTAATGTTACGTTTTATTCCCAGCTGAGAATTCAACATAAGATGCAAAACAGCTTAAATTATCATATAGTACACATTATGATAGCTGTCACAGATTAAGCACAGCAGTGAAAGTAGAGGTTAAAGTATTTTCCATTAGAGTCGACACACATTTGCCAATCGTTTAGCAATAGGCATATAATGTGTTTCATACTTTACGAATATTGAATCATTATGAACGGGCATTGTTTTGCATATTATATTCTATTGTCACAGTTAAAATGTGTAAAATGTGACTAATTGTACAACAGGTCGTGTTTAGTCCATAACAAAACTATATAGTGAGTCGAACTATGTTTAACAGTAACGGTTGGTTATGTTTATTAATTATCTGCAACATATTCTATTACTTTACATGTTACGCATATATAGTATACAGTAAATCATACTTTGAATGTTTTGAAAGTGTAGTCTATAGAACATGGGCAAGATATTCTTAACATGGTTATCTAGATTATCAGAATAAAAACGCGGCATATTTTCCGTTCAGCCTATGAATCCAGAAATGAATTGATTGATTTAATTTAACGTTTGTTGATCATATAAGATAAAGTGGAGAATGGTATTACGCAATACGCAATTTACACAGCCAAGTTGGAGAATTAAATGAGCAACTGCAACAAGGGTCAACGGAAGAACGTTTCCTTGCAGTCCTTCACATAGACCGAACAGTAATCTGTACATGAAGGTGGTATTGTAAGCACACCTATCGACAGGGACTGGACACGTGTAATCCTTTCCGTGTAGGACGGTGTCAAGTATTAGCGTCGAATACCGACGTCAAAATGTGGCAATCGTCCAATGTTGTTACGGTTGACACCCTTCGATTAACATCGAGTGCAAATGACCTAAAGAACTACAACCGATTTTGCATTATCTTGGAATATAACAAAACAAACATTTGGTTGTGTAACATAACCTACTAAGGAAATTAAACCATGATCGGCATATGTGTTAACCCCGCAAGGGTGTATTAAGAAATGGCCATTCAATGAGGGTGAACTTTCTTGACATTGTAATACACCGCTAAGTTGTCATCTGATCTTAAAGCAATAAGCTTAAACAAAGTTATTATAGGTAAACCATTTTTAAGTTCATGCTTAGGTAATTAAACGCAGATCAAGTACGCGCCTTATTTAAACAACAACCAAGTAATGGTATTTGCAATACAAATAATAAGTTTAATAATTGTGTCAAATATCTTTGGACCAACACATGAAATGATTGAATGATCTTTCTGTTTAGGTCAAAACAATAAAAGCCTGTAAAGGAAGATAAAAAATCAATTTTGAATCTGTGAGAGAACCGTCTCAAGTGTTAAACGCGATAACGATATGTATTCAACGCCGCAAGCGTTCTAACAGACTTAATTGTATATACCAAAATGCAATTATTCTGCTACCGATGTCTTCAACACAATAGTGTTTAGAAAAAAAAATAGACATTGCTATATTTCAAAAATAACATTCCAGACATCGGGTACGCTTGAAGTGAAGCTTCATTAAATCGGTACTTGTGAGAACCACTATGGAAATCGTGAAGTCAATGTGGTATTTGTGGCAACTATTCGTCCAGACATTAAATGCAATTGTGCCGTCACTCAACCACGGTACCAATACCACGTGACATTTTTACGATCTGTGTTGGGAGAATAAAGCGCGACCCAGATAACATTTTGAAGGATGTCTTTTTTAATATTTCACCATTTTTAATGGGATAAAGTGGAGAGCCCGCTCATTCATAAGCATTTTCCATTGGTATCATGATTTTTTTAAACAAAAAAATATTTTTTCAGAAAGCGCAACCACACGTTTGTAATATGAAGTCCCCATACTGATCCGACTTTTTTTCTAACCGTTCAAACGCGCGGTCGTACTTGACTGAATTCCACAACAGTTTGATGTGTGCTGCGTGGATGCAGTAACTTGTATCCCCATACACTTCTTCAATGTTGTTATATTTTCAGCCTTCATATGCTTGTAGCGGTATTGTTATTTTTATTATTTTAATGATAGAAATGCAATACCGCTGCAGCTTCTGGAGTTTCACTTCTTTATACTGATGCCGTGTAAAATAGCATCACAACCAGACATGCGTCACTTCTGACTATATCAAGAAGTTAACATTCCGCTAGTTGACAAGCGGTAAACCGCCATTTAGAATTTTAAAAACGTTCATTTTCATTAGATTCATCACACTTATACAATAAAAAAGAAACGAGGCTCCAATCTGCTTTTTTCTCTTGTTTGAAACAAGCCAACAAAAAAATGTGTGAACATCTTTCGAATTTTACATATGTTTGCCAAATAAAAGGAATTTTATTCAAAACCTACAACTTACAATGAATATGACATGAACACGTCTCAGATACGCGAAGTAGAACTGATTTTTCAAATATTTGAATAAATAAAATGAAAACCTGGGTAGAGCAGGAAACATTAATAAAAGTCTTTAATGTTGGCAAATTACCACACTTTAGTTGTGTTGCACTTTTGTTTGAACATAAATTCTTTTCAGTCTGACAAAAGCGAAAAATACTATTACAAAGTCAGGGTTGGTTATGCTTAATATTTGTGTGCATTTATTAATTACATAAAATATGAAATATTACGTTAAATATTTTGTAATGTAGTCTTTAGTACATGGACAAGAAATGCTTTATTTCTTAAAGTGTCTGTATAGATTATAAAAATAGAAAAGTTCTTACCATTTCGCCTCTGAATCCAGAAATGATAAGAATTATTATCGCGTTTGTTGAGATCATATAACATATTGCCGAGAAAGTGTGTGATGACATTTGCAATTTGCACAGCCAAGTTGTTTTATCGAATGCGTAACAGCAACAGATGGCATCAGTCTGGACGTTTGCATGCAATAATTCACGTAGACAGCATAGTAATCTTTAAGTGAAGAGGAGAACGTATTTTCCTGTCCGTTAATGAACGAGTTGGGATCAATTGTAGTGCTCTATAATGACGTTGAAAATGTGGCGAGCATCCACTGGGCGTTACGGTGTTAAATATGGTACATGCCTACGTTCGAAATGTTCAATAATGAAATACATTAATTGTTTAGTACAACTTTGAAGGGAAGGTAAACATTTGCAGACATACAATTCATTCTTACAAGGGAAACCTGAGACTGGCCATGCTATGATCTATAATTGTCTAGACATAGGAACGGACAATAAAGGAACAGACAGTAAAGTTTCTATCTTACTTTAAACCTCCGTAAATTATCCATGTTATATTGCACAAACTTCTTCACAAGGGGGTCAACATGCATAATGCATTCAACCTGAGACCAAAAGGTCTTAAACATTTTAAACCGCGTAATTTTCGCAATTTTGCAGATTTCGCAAAATAAAAACAATTATACCATTCCAAGGCGAACATGTTTTTTTACGTACTAGAACGTAACGAGATATCAGATTAAAAACCAATTAACAGTATGAGCAAAAATTTCAGTAAGATCAAACCATTATCTGTTCTTGAGTATTTAGACGTGGCCTGTAATGATCTTTCAGTTGTTGTTTTTTTTTAAGTTTTGCAATTAAGAATATGTCTAAGTTCTGAAGACATACCACTCATCAATCATAGTAATTGCATATCCAATGAATACATACTTGTAGTTGAATATTTTTCTTCGTGTCATGCCCAATGTTTCATCACTCTTAAGCGACTGGTTTCGTGGATGACGGTTCCAAGTAAACGTGAATGCATTATCCTTCTTAAAGATTACATGACATGACATATGATTTAAGACAACCTGTTAAGGTGCGAAGAAGTGGGAAACAAAAGAACATTTAAATGTTATCCACGACCTCAATTATGTTGAGTCAATAAAATAGGAAAAAAGCAAAGTAACATATTATCGATCTACGTGTATAACCATACTAAGAATAATGTAATCAAGGATATCAAACGGACGATGATGGATGTAAACAGTGACAGGAGAATGGTGTACATTGACAGATCCATGAACTTTTAACACAAATGTAATGCTTGCCGTAGAAGGACTCGAAAAAGTGGCAGTTGACATAACAGCGTAAAATACTTTCTTAGCAGGGAACACTTCCTGATCCTCATACGCGTGCACTTATCCATTTCATTTAGATAATTTGCTTACTAAACAAATAGTTTTGTTTCCAAACATACATACCTCAACAATCTCTAACGGCTAATTATATGATGCACAATTTGCCAAGTTTCTACTTAATATACTTTGTAAAAGAAATCAACCGTTTATTATGAGCATTGTGTGCAAAGTTGCTATCGAACAACGCACATTTTCTGAACACTAAATGTAGCAACATTATAACTAATGATTCTTGTACTGTCATCAAATGTTTGTTTGATTTAAATGCGAATGCAATCGATCTAAGACCCGTCCCTTACCAACTGGTATTTGTAATGCACTGAATACATCGGAGTGCAGTCAGCTGTCGTTGGCGTGCATATGTTCACGTACACAGTGCAATAACATATGAGCACAGGCGATATGAACTAATGTATGTCTGATTTATATATATATTCGTAGTAGGACATTTAAATGTCAATGTTGAATTCATTTCGGATATCGTTTGCTAAATTTTTTTTGGTGAAAAATGTGTCTTGCATAATACATACATCTTAATACGCGGCGTCAAGTCAAAAATGAATTACATTCTTTAAAATCATACTAATAAAATTTCTAGGCTTAACAAGATTTTGCGAAGTCTCATTATTTGTAAAAGTCCCATGTTTTAAGTAGGATTATTACACTTTATTTACGAGCTCAAGAGTGTTCACATTGACGCTTTGCTTTGATTACCGACCATACTCTTCAAAACTCCTAAACCCAATAAAGCACTACCACAACGTGACATATTTAATGATTACCTACGGATTTTCATGCAAAACCACAAAATATCTCCATAATCTTTTACATCCCGAGAAATGCCAGAGGGACATTTTTAAGGACGAAAATTAAATTTGATAATTTCTTGAACGTAGTGTAAATTCGAATTGTCACACAAACCAGGTCACTAGGTTGGGAAGATTTTTTAATCATTGTCAAGACATTGCCATTCATAAAGTTCTAACCTTTTTAAATGGAACTAATATGTTGTTCTTTCAAGTTCATATATAATATTTAACTATAGTCATGTTGCACTCACTAGTTATACAATTTTTACAAAACTGTTTTTGATATTGTCCGTGTTTTTCCTTAGAATACCAATTAATATTTTGAATTTATTACATTCACCTCTTAAGTGTGCTCGTTAGGGAAACATTTTATAACATAAGTAGATGGAATATATTTAATCTTCTCAAACGTTTGTAAACAGTTCTGCACGTAGACAGAACAATAATCTTTAAATGAAAACGAAAACGTCTGCTCTATTTGCCACGAATCATTATCAAACCAATTATCGACTGGGATCGGACACGTGTCATCTCTTCCGTCAATGACGTATCTCAATGCAAAGTCTTCACTTGAAATCAATAGAGTGGTGATCATTCACTGGATGTTACGGCGTCCACCATAAATACATAAGATTAAGATGTAGAATGAAGTTAAGTGAGTGTGAATGAACTAATGCCCTTCAACCTATATGCAATTTACCAAGTCATTTACAAAACAAACAATACGGCTGTTTAATATAACCTTGCAGGAAACATAGACCTTGGCATATATCCTATTCAACCCACCCAGGCGGTAAAAGAAATTAAATTCAATGCGAGTATTCTATAGCAAAAAAATGTAAGCGTGTCAACTGTTCTTATCTTCATAAGGTTTAACTGTTATTGTTTAAGTTTTTGTGTTATTGTTTGACTACTGAAAATGACATGATTGTGGAACTGGAGGAAGAATGGACCAAATATAAAGATTCATCTTCTACGTTATCGCTAGAAAAGCATTTTACGGCTACGGTTATAAGTATGGTTTGACTTCTAAACATTGTCATGCATTGAAATACAATCCGGCGTCTGTATGATATGACCATCAACCTACAACTCGACTAAACTGTTGTAATCAAACGAGGAGCATTGAGAATGGGTCTTTGGCTGGTTTTCAAAACCAGTTTGATCCTTTCAGATTCTAGTATATCAAATAATTATATAAACTAGTGGCTATCTAAATGACCAATGAAGTTTTTGAGGTGATGCATCACATTATAGGTATTTCTCATGATAAATTAAAGGAAGTTATGTTAAACGCGGAATTTATATCGTATGTTACCAATATACGTTTGAAATATGCAATATAATTTGCAATCAAATCGTTACAGTGCAGCAAAAGCTTCCTACATGGAGGAATTGTTACAGTGTGGCATATCTTGTCGCCAATCGTAAGCACTGCCGACCAAGCAATATTAACCATAACAAGATATTGTGGTTGCAATAATGATTATTATTCTCGTTTTAAATTATTATATAAAATACGTTTTACATCATTGGCGACAATACGTATATTTCTAGTATTTGTTCTTTTTGTGTTGAATGAAATGAAATCAAATGTGCATTTGAATTCAGAACAAATAGAATTTATTCTCGAACAACAGCAATGTGGAATGCAGTGCACAATTCACCATGACCTTCGAGACCTCGTTTCGAATCGCCATGCAGTTGTACACGTACAGAGGACAGAAACCCGTAAGCTGGAACGGTCATGACTAATTTACATTTGATAGTTGTAATATATATATATATATTATGAGTTTCTTTAAAGTCTTTAAAGACAAAGAAATCGAACATTGTACGTTCGATATTAACTGATTCGATCCGGATACAGTTTTCATTCGACACAAATGCTTTCACAATTTTGACAGCGTGATGAATACAAAAATCTGTTTTTTAACTCAAGTTAAGTCATTCGGTAAAAACACAATTCATAAGCATGGTTATAATTATTATAGCTCAATTGCTTGTCATCTTTGTCATCCAATTCCTTGTTGTTCAAATTGTGTTTTGCTGTCATTCTTAAAACTAAAAGATAGTTTACCAGAAGAAAGCATGTATCAACTTAAGTGTCTTCCTAAAGAATGATATGGCTCAGATAATGCTGTGTCAGTGTGGTAATTGTTTTTATTGTGTTCATGATAATCTAGAATATGAGTTTTCAAAATGATCTAACAAGTATATGTTCATGAACATATATGGGCGACATACAATTATTTTCATTTTATTTTCAGACTGTTACATACGCGTTGAGAACATCAAAATCATTCATTGTAGTAAGTATAGTCCTAGTACCCAAAATTGAGGTGGGTTGTACCAGTAAGGGGGGCAAAACTAGACCTATATATCTTGGAAGATGCATGCCAGTAGCATATGAAAATGGTTGATAACAGTCTGGTACTGGTAGTTTTTGGTATTTTTTTCTCCTTTGAAGATGGGGCATCAATCAGCTAAATTTTCATAAATTGTCTGGGAGAACAGTAGGGTCAATATATGAAGTAAATGCCTTCAACCACCAAAAAATTGCTGGAAAAGGTATTTTAACTGAACCTGGTAGGGAAGAAGCTTCTTTAAAACATATCAAAAGTTTACCACAGTCGGACCTCCGGAAATTTGTTTTTTTTTCAAGATGGCCGCCAAGATGGCCGCCAAGATGGCCGCCAATACCTATTTATGATCATAACTATGTAACTATACAATCAAATTTGATGAAATTGGTGTCTATTCCTATGTTTTAAGGGGCAAATAACACATTTAGATCATCAGACATTGTTTAAGTGTACAATAGTACACACAAATCCAACATGGCGTCGAAAATGGCCGCCAAGATGGCCGCCAAAACCTATAAATGATCATTACTATGTAAATATCCACTCAAATTTGATTATTTTGGTAGCTTTATATGGGTTTCAAGGGGCAAAGAACGCATTTAGATCATCATACATTGTAACAGTTTATTATATTACACCCAAATCCAAAATGGCGTCGAAAATGGCCGCCAAGATATCCATCAAAACCTATTAATGATCATAACTATGTAACTATCCACTCAAAATTTGATGGATTTGGTGTCTATACCTACGTTTCAAGGGGCAAAGAACACATAAAGATCATCAGACATTGTTTCAGTTAACAATAGTACACACAAATCCAACATGGCGTCTAAAATGGCCGCCAAGATGGCCGCAAAAACCTATTAATGATCATAACTATGTAAATATCCACTCAAATTTGATTATTTTGGTGAATATACATAGGTTTCAAGGGGCAAAGAACACATTAAGATTATAAGACATTGTTTAAGTTTATTATATAACACACAAATCCAACATGGATTACAAAATGGCCGCCAAGATGGCCACCAAAACCTATTAATGATCATAACTATGTAACTATCCACTCAGATTAGATGATTTTGTTGTCTATACCGAGGTTTCGATGGTAAAGAACACATTACGATTGTCAGACATAGTTTAAGTTTATTATGTTACACAGAAATCTCACATGGCGTCCAGTGACACAATACGAAGGACCGCAAGTCCATTACTTTTAAAGTAATGCTTGTTATGTGAAACGCCATAGTTTGGCCCTGCCGCGATTTCTGGATTTTGACAAGAGGATCGATATTTTTAGCTTCAGGCAACACTGAATTGGCAGGGAATGATGCGTATCTTGCATAAGCAAAGCCAGTTCCCTGGGCTGTTGTTTGTCAAATTCTTGCCTATGATTAATATGTACAATGGGGACAAAGCGTGCATTCTGTCAACATAAGTCTTAGTTTGCAACCTTGCCACAACCTTCACACCATTGTAACGTTTGACCAACCCTTGTATTGGAAGGCTGCCGAAATCATCATTGATGCGCCACAAAGTAGTTGAAAATGTTGTTCAGAATTTGGGATGTTTCATAAACGTATGAACTTGCGGGGGGGGGGCGGCAAA
>VMBQ01002399.1:14414-96086 GCA_007657795.1 Dreissena rostriformis
AAAAAGGAAGACTTTTTGTCTCGTGACAAAAACAAGGCCGGCATGATTACTCTGATCAGCACAACTCTGACTAAAATGGGATGCTATGTTGTTCTGTCTTCAGGGGATGCAGACGTTCAAATTGTTAAAGCAACAGTATAACGATCCCGTCGTAGCACCACAACGTTGGTGGGCGAGGATACAGATTTGCTCATCTTGATCCTGCATTACTCCGAAAGGGACAATAAGACCATCTACTTCCGCTTTTATGTAAATAAATAGTCAAAGGAACGCAAAGTGTATAATATTAACCTTTTGAAAGAACTCGTGCTTATTCAGGCTGTAATTAATCTTCAATGATTTTCAGCAACGGTAAAAAATGAAGTCTACAGAAGTTAGTAAAACTTGATCCTATCATGAAGTCATGTGCTGGTTCATTCTCTCTTCCAAATGTCGTAAATTGGATTTTATGATTATTCAACTCCTTAGTGATAACCTCAATTCGATTTAAGTGTTCCTTGTCTCCTAACCAATTGCATTTTACATAACAACCATAACGTTTGAGTAACAAGTTTTGGACTTGTGGTCCTTCGTATTGTGTTGATGGCCATTTTTGACGCCGTGTTGGATTTCTGTGTAACATAATTAGCTTACATTTTGTCTGATGATATGAATGTGATATTAATGTGTTGTTTGCATTCTAAAACTTGGGCTTATACACCAAATTCATCAAATTAGAGTGGATAGTTACATAGTTATATTTTATGATCATAAATATGTTTTTGCGGCAATCTTGGCGGCATTTTGGACGCTGTGTTGGATTTGTGTGTAATATAATAAACTTAAACAATGTTTGATGATCTAAATGTGTTCTTTGCCCCCTGAAACCTATGTATAAACACCAAAATCGTCAAATTTGAGTGGATAGTAACATAGGTATGATCATTAATAGGTTTTGGCGACCATCTTTGCGGCCATCTTGGCGGCCATTTTGGACGCCATGTTGGATTTATGTGTAACATAATTAACTTATACTTTGTCTGATGATATTAATGAGTTTTTTTTTGCCCCCTGAAACTTGGGTATAGACACCAAATTCATCAAATTTAAGTTGATAGTTACATAGTAGTGATCATAAATAGGTTTTGCGGCCATCTTTGCGGCCATTTTCGACGCCATGTTTGATTTGTGTGTACTATATTAAACTTAAACAATTTCTGATGATCATTATGTGTTCTTTGCCCCTTGAAACGTAGGTATAGATACCGAATCCATCACATTTGATTGGATAGTTACATAGTTATGATAATTAATAGGTCTTGGCGGCCATCTTGAAAAAAAAAACTTTCCGGAGGTCCGATTGTAGTAAAAATTATATTTTTTTTTAAGGACCTTCTACCCTACCAGGATCAGTTAAAATACCTTTTGTAGTAATTTTTGGGGGTCAAAGTGTATATTGACATTACTATTTTGGAGGTTCGCTAGTTTTTAGGAACTTTTCTTGCAATTTCATTAATATTCATGTGCTCATTTGCATTTTTAACTGCAGATCATTCTAGATAATAATCATAATCTTCATTTTAACACCAAACTTTTTTTCTTGAACCAATTTTGAAGAAATATTTGAGAATTATACTAGCTAAACTAGCTATTAAGTCAAAGCCTGACGACGGTTGCCATAGAAACAGCTCAATAATAACTTAAACTGAGATTGTTATCACACATTTTGTTTCTTTATATTGAGTATACAATCAAGTAAGATATGTTTTGTTTTGCCCCCCTGAGTGGTACACCCCAACCCGTCTGGCTGTTAGACTAGTATTTGCACATCGTAATTCCGCCTAATAGTGGTTAAACGTTTACTTTACATCACGTCAAATGTACGTCTTATTGACGCCTATATGCGAACATATTACAATGCCTCACTCTATGACGACTGGCGAGGGGATTGAAGGTCTTTCCAAGAAAGTTGTCTTCATTACTTATACCTTATGAGTACCTGAAATTGTGGCTATGAAGTGATGCATGGCAGCATACAAATCAGTGAGCTTCGAATTTTGCCAAGCAATACAAGTATTTGTGTTTCTAGTTGTGTTGTAAAAGTGAACGTGATTTCAAAAAAAGAGTAACATCATAAAAGCGGATAAATTCAGTAATGTTCCAGTAATAGATTAAAAACACCCAATAAAGGCGTATGTACACAACGACAATTCATGGTGTTAAATGCATGGAAAGCCATTTGAGCGTTCTTGGCATCTTTGAAGATTGATTTACATGGTTTAACCACTTGTATGTATTGTTTGATACCAACTATATCAGGACTTAAGAAAAGTATATTACAAGCTTGGAAAATTCACTAACATTCACTGTGCAAAAACTATAAAATGCAATTCCCTTACTGATTAGTTGTAAGACTTTAAATGCAGTTAACCTAATATGTACACCATTACAATCACACTTTGTGTACATAATATATTCAATTTATAGTTTAATTTTTGTAAACAAATTACAAAAAGTGGTTATTTACCAGAACCTATACAGTTGAGTTAGGAGTAAAACATAATCATATCCATGTTCTGTTGTACACATACACACTATTTCTGCTTCAAATAATAACCATCGCAAGGCCGCCATGCAGTTTCATGCAGTTTCACAGGTACATAGTGCAGATCACAGGAGGAAAGCCCATATTTGTTTTGTTTTTTATATATATGCTATAATAGAGACAAGGAGTTCAACTTCGTTTACCGTTAAACTAGACCATCTTTACTGTTAACCATGAAACTCGAACAATTTTTAACGAATTGTTGTTTTCGAAATCTAACTCGAACACCGGTATCTAATAAAGCACCACTGAAACATCAGCATCAATATCTTCAATAATTAACAATTGATGTCCAGATAAATGTGACAAACGATCTGCACTCTTTTAAACAGACAACATAAACATAAGGACAAATACTAAAATTTACTACTTATGTCCTCGAATAGATTCTTATTTAATGTTATATTTCTTTGAAAATGAAGGTTTTTTTCCTCATAATTGATTCAAATATTCAAAGGTTCATTCAAATTTAGACCTTCTATATAGAACTGCTTAAATGTTAAAACCTATTTTGAGCGATCTTAACAGACCAATAATGTTGACATTTAACAAAAACGCACGCGAAGCGTGTAAGTGCGAAGCTCTATTGAAATAATAACCAAGTATTGACAATCAAAACAATCTTTCTATTTAGTTCATTCAAAACACTTTTTACCCAAAAGATTACATGTTCATGTATATAAATCTATAAGTCACTTTTTAGAAGCTATATTTTAATTTTAAATACCAATTGTTGTATCGGTGAGACCGTGTGATACATGGCAACTTGATCAGAAACTTGCACATGGCAGTTAGTTTGCTTCCTTTATTAAACACAATGATGTTTTTTTTAAGCTCTGGTTACCTTCAAGAGGGACATTACCGATATCGTAATCACCTACAGCAAAGCTCAACTCGCCAAACAAATAAGAAAATCAATGTGGTCGTTTTGACAGTCAATAAACTTGAAACATAGAATGTATTGGTTTATTGTGGAATCCAACATCTTTTCAACATCATTAACATTCGTATGATAACAAAATATGTAATTATTGCAACCCTTCAGCATGCATAAGACAAGTAATGAGCAGATCGTTTAATTATAAATTTGAATTGAAGCATATTCATAAGGAATCTAGTACCGAGGCCATGGAAAATACGGAAATTAAACTGTAAACTGTAAATGATACGATTAATTAGTAACATCGTTTAACAAGCCTGTTGGTAATTGACAATACACTATAACTGAACAGTTGGTAAAACAAAGCATGAGCAATAATTCAATAAGCATTTTCGTCGATACATTTGCCTTCGCTCTCCTATATTGTGATTTAATAATTAATTTGATTGACTATAGGTTCAAAGCATGTCTGGTATTTGTGGGGAGAATCATAACGAAATCATTTGCAATTATATTAACTAATCTTACTACGTGCAATAAATTATAAACAATATACGTTTATGAGAAGATTAGATGTCCAAGCAGAGCTTTACAATTGTATTCCGATATATTTTTATGTATAAACATCTTAACAGGATGACGACATCGAAATTAATAAAACTGGACATATTCACCATAAAGGTCATTTCATTATTTATACTGCGTTCATATATAAAAATAATGTCCAGAAAGAGACATGACGCCATAAGAACAGCAATTTTGCATTAGTATGTTCTGTTTTGTCAGTCGTACCCGTAAATTAAACAGTATTCTTAAAATGAAAGGGCGATGCCTGCTCTTGGGCAAGATTGTTTTAATTCCACAGCGACAGTGATTTGCCTTGTTTGGACGAATTATATCAGTGACTGTGACCAATGCCACGAAAGTGTAATTAGCATCTACCTTTGGTTTGAGAAAGTGCTGACATTCTGAACATTTCATTATAATTTATAATGCTTTATGATGATAAACAAAAGCGACGACGCTAGATTGTACACATGTCTTTTCACAGATTGAACGCCGTAGCCGCCATAACCTTCAGCTCAGCAGTGGTCCTGTTGATGTTTCTATAGCAAATAGGGGTTTATTGATTGGATGTGTCACAAAACAACAGTATTTCCAGTTTCTGGTGAATTGGTCAGACAATATGTTTGCCTCTACCGTGTCTATACAAATCTTAATTATTGGAAAAATATACATTTGGAGTATTAAAAAAATAAACTTCTCTATTAGTTTGAACGTGACCAATTTGAAGAGAAACTATGTTATAACTTCGTTGGTGGCTGCAGAAAATACTTTATAAAAACCTAACTGAAATAAGATAATCTAGAGTGCGGAAAACCGTGTAAAAGAATTGTTTACCGGAACTGTGAGAGCTTGATTTTTTAATCGAAAAGAAAACGTCTTTTCAATTTTATTGACGTGAATCTGTCGTTCGATTGCTAACTGCACACTGCAATGTACAATTTCATTTTCTGGTAAGATACAATGACCATCAAAAGATAAATGCGACCAATCCTTTTAAGCGAAGTATAATTATAGAATTTTTCATGTCAACCAACACACTTATAGGCATTAAAATGCCGTGACAATGACGTTGGCAAATTAATTGGAAAATAATATCTGTCGGGCTGTTGTTAGACACTAAAGTTGCATTATGTCTAATTTCCTTCAAATATTCATAATTTTCTTTCAGCTAAAATAACATATGGCGTGCATTGTCTTGCAGCACAAACATGTTCTCAACATCGTGTGCTTTATGACTTAGGATTGAACTCGATTACTTTGTGTGGTAACTGTAACTCGATACAGTGACGCATGCAAATGCAATGCCAATCTTCGTACGTGACTTACAAAAATAGTAAGTTAATACACCTGATATTTATTTAGTTTAAAACATTAGAGTGGTTTAGACGAAACAAGTGTCAAGTAAAAAGAAATATACATCATGTCATTGTAAAACAAAGAGTGAAAAAGTGTCTGTCAGGTAACTTAAACGACACAAGTAATTAAGGTTAAAATCTAGTAGAGAAACCAAACATTTACATTCCCCTTTACAAGCATATTCAAATTATTGGAGTGGCACTCTTTGACTCAAACTTTGCTACAACACTGATTACATGTAAACGCGGCTTTTCAATAATCAATCAAACGGTCCGATATATTTTGACCTATACACTAATCTGAATACTATTTATAAAACAAAAAACACAAACAGCTGGTGTGTTGAATTTCGGATTGAATTTCGTTAAATCAATTATCTTGAAGGTCCGGGATATGTCGGTCCGGGAGTGTAATATTAACTTAAAATAACCAAATCGAAATTAGTTTATGTTTTAACATTTATTGCTGCTCATAATTATTTGTTGTCAAATTCACCCGCATTTTTTTGAGATTTTATTATACAATTGGCAATGTTCACTATAGACTGGTATTGTTATTATTTTAATCACACATAAGATTATTGAGTATTGAGTGTATCTTTATAGGTGAATTATTAGGTTAAACAAATGCTGTTAAAGTCACTTATTTGTGCAATTTTTAACAACATGTAAAAACGTGGACAATAGCTTTTTTATTTATTTATATATTTTTTACATTAACTAACTATTTATATAACACTCACATGCGCATATTAACAAACCTTAGAAACCCATCAGAAGACCCGGACCATTAGGAGTCAGTAAACATGACAGATATCATTTGATAGAGCTAAATATAGACAGTTATTTGACTAACGATTGCCGATGTACACACGATGTTTTAATGCCAAATACTACACAATTAACTTCATATTGACATAACGAATATGTGTGTTTGAAAATATGTTAGGTTATAATATGTAGGATTCATTCACAGGATGGGAATGACGCACAAGCATGCTTCACTGTGAAACACTCTTAATATAAAACGTTTTCAAATCAATGGAAGTAAAATACTCGTGTTGATAAATCTTTTTATAACGGATGCTGTAATTGCTCTATTTGTTTTGTTTTACCGCATTTTGGTGTCAAACGAAATTGGTTAACGATCTATGGTGTTGAACACCAAAGTGCGAAACTCTAACGCCATTCATGTTTTTTTTCAAAATCGATGCTTATAAAGTGAATAATCGAATAATCTGCACACGAAGTTCAAAATAAATACTTTAAGATACATTTGCTACTTAAAACGTTTTATACTCAACGTTATTCAACGCACAGCTGTGTCCTAGTTAAAGGAGAAATGAGCTGAGCGTTTTGTGAGTTAAACATACCAAAGCTACGTAAATATGCAGGCGCAATACATAACAGATGATGGATAAACCACTCTACTTACAACATTGATCTAGCATCTGATCATATATAATGACAGTGCACTGCATGGTTGGCGTAATGAGAATGTTAAATATTTATAACAGTGCATGATTCAATGGTTAAACTCATACTTCAAAGAAATATGGCTGCTGGTAACATCAATACTACTGCGGCACAAGATTCTCTGTGTTTGTTTCACATCAGATATGCACATAGCACTGGGTCATTGAGATGCCAGTGTAGTCTTCCAGAACGTGTCTGATGCCGTTATGATCAACATACGTTTTGTACCCAGCTAGGATTTCAATAAGACACTCATAACTGCAGAGATTATTAAATCACCCTCTGAGTAAATACCTAGTAACGCATGCAAGATAGGCGAACAATAAAAAAAGTTGCGAGAAGGAAAATATTTTATCCTA
The DNA here is from genome assembly GCA_007657795.1 of Dreissena rostriformis. Taxonomy (NCBI): domain Eukaryota; kingdom Metazoa; phylum Mollusca; class Bivalvia; order Myida; family Dreissenidae; genus Dreissena; species Dreissena rostriformis. Next base: position 21,636 of record VMBQ01002399.1, read on the forward strand.
TTTCGCCTAGTATTTTCTAGAAAGCTGTTTCGACTTACTTGTTGCAACCGCTGAAACACGAGGTTTTTAGACAGCTAAAAAGGTTTCAGACCCGCATGCCATGTCATGTTTCTCTTTTCATAACAGTCGATGATTTTTTTTTATTTTTCTAATTTTACAGGACGAAAAAAAAGGTTATTTAAAATGAAAACATGCACTCTGAGATGTCATCTGTAAAATCCGATGATCCAAAGGGGTAAATACTCGGACATATGTTATTGATCATTATATAAACGATATTACGTGAATATGCCTTGATATATTTAACTATTATATGCTAATAATGCCTATTCACTTTTATCTGATTTAACACTTTACATATACAACGGACAGTGTCCATATCTGCCTATAATAGGCCTTCCTGTAATAGTCAGCAATCAACTGTAGTAAGTACGAAGTAGAAGTAGAAGTAGATGTAAAGTTACTTATTCATACATGGTGTCCACTAAATAACAAGCTATTGAATCCTGAAAATCACAGTTAAGGTGTTGATAAAAGCACGAATTTACCAAATCAAAATTATCAGTGTTTTTGTATGTAACGGAATTGTAAAATTGCAAAGTTTCAAAACATTATATTCTCCCTCCGTAATACACATATAACGCATGTATTTTACATAACACTTACTATTTTTGTTTTTATAATTTGTATATCGAAACCTCATGTTGGCATTGTTTGAATAACGCAAACAAAACATTAAGCACCTTTCACATGTTTGTGTTGCTCTGGTACTAGTATTTCTATGTGGGAAATTTGCTGCTGAGTAAACTACTTTGTTTTATTATATATTTACATTTAAAATAATTATAATTATTTATTTCCTACTAATGCAGCTGAAGTTTTACTATTTATATAAGCTTTTAAAGCTTATAAATACAAAAGTGAAAGTATGTCTACCAAATTTAATATCATGGTGAATGCGTTATGCTTTTAATAAATATATTACTGTGTTCTTTTAATTGTTTTAAAAGAAGCGATGGCGAGAATAGTACATGTGCACCAATTAAAACTTTAAGCGTTAACAAAAGAAGCATTGAAGCGATAGATTTCCCAGCGTTATCTTTCTCTTTGTGTTACCGATACATTTTAATGACGCTAGTCAAGTGACGCTAACTTCGATCACATGATTTTTGTTTTGACACTTATGACTGTCGCTGAATTAAAGATCAATGTGAATAGTTAGTGTAGAATTATGATTTGAGACAAAGAGAAGAACACGTGCGCATTGAGGCGCACTTTCACAAACTGTCTTTCAAATTAAACTCAACATTCAGTAATGCTTTGTTATTTGCATTTACAGGTTTATTCAAATGGGAATATGGTTCCGCTTTCACAGTTCATTATCAGTTTATCTTAAACATTTTTGCCTAAATATCAAAAGAATTAATTAAAAGGTTAAGTATCTTGTTCAATCCGAACTATTTTGATAGATGTATGTGGTTTTAAATTTCGTCCTCAAAATTCAACATCCATGGATTGGCAAAATTGTCAATCATTGGATATGTTCGGAAAACCATTGAATCAGCCACTGTTATTATTTAAATATGCGAGTTTTTAATCAAGTGATACTGCAAATGGGGCTACGAAATGCACCATCTACGGAAAATCGATAGTAGCCTAAGAGGTAAATATACAATAATAGATCTGAACCAGTTTTAAAGTAAAAAGATATTTGAATAGTCTGAAATATGACAAGGAACTTAAATAGAAATTCAAATTAATAAACAAAAAGCATAGTGAATATATAAAACGGATTTGTTTAAATCTTTGTGATAATTCCAACCCCACATTAGCGAGTCTTTTGAGTTGTCTTACTATTATCTATCAATTCGTGTTATTACGCTACCTAACGATACGATACGATACGATACGATACGAAAACGAGTACAAATGTATCATATTTAAACAAGACATGCATGGCGACCAATGGAACTCATGTTTACATTTAGCACGATCAACTAGTGTTTATACCATTTACTCCTACATTAACAAATCACACACACCAAGGCATTAAAGTAGAAATAATTGATAATACAAACCTTGCTCAGTTGTCGTGGACTAAGTCCCCTTTATTGCATACGGACACTCAATGTTAACTTGTTTTATTAAAACCTGTACTTGAAAGATGATGATGCAATATATGGATTATTGGCTGTTGGAGGCCCGTCAAACTAAACATTAAACATTTTACTTGTGCACATGTTTTATATTAAAGCGACGTGCATGTTATCAAAATACAAACCGTGTGTAAGCAACAAAATGACAAGGAGGAACTAGGTGAAACTTGCTGGGAGCTGATGTGTCCAATGTTTAGCGGACATAGTCGCTGATCTCCGATAATTGACGAAAAACACAACGTTAAAAGGACATTGTCAGCTAGAGTGGGAGTCCATTCTGCTGGAAAGAACATTACCTATTATAGAACGCAGTTGCCCGAAGGCAACTAATCTTGCATTTGAACTTGCGTGCCAATTCATAGCCATGCGTGTCTCCTCGATCAGAAGTCTCGAATTTATAAGCGACATCGAGTAATGGCATTTTATACATTATTATAGGAACTTGCACCATTTAAATTGCAAATAAAAATTAAGCAAATTCTGTACAAGAATTCTTTAAAAACCATGATTTTGGTTGACAGTACTTTGGCCTTGTAATTGGTCCGACCATCCTCGACGCTACTGTTAGGGGCCACGATCTAGGGTCGTATTTCTGGTATTTCTGGTATAGACATCGGTTTTTCATTGACTTACTTGGTAGTACTTATTCAGAGTGTATAATTTTATTGCCGTGCACTTATTTCCTCAATAGCTATGTTGGCCTACATGGCATTAGTGCTAGAATGCAGTTCAATGTTGCGTTTTTATCACAAAGAGCATGTTGACATTAAGTAACAGATGTTGTCTAGTCAAAATTGTGTGGCTTAAAAAAACTCCCAGATACGTAACTTTCGTTGGTTTCAGTACATTCTTTTTCCAAATATGTGTTTGTTTTACTCGCGGGTTTTTTTACGAGTGAAGAGTCAGAGTAGATCTACACATGGGGAGCAAAAAAATCTGAAACTCTTTTTATACATATATTATTTCTGTCAATCATTCAAGCGTTTATTTAATTTTAACTTCTATTTTTACAAATGCGTTACAATAATTGTTGAATTTGATAATTAAGTAGACATGCTGTAACATCTTTAACACGCTCAAAATTGCATAATCCAAACACAAATGAATTACGTATTATAGGACTATCAGTATACAATCTAGACATTCTAACTGACATGTTCCATTAATACGGTTCGCGATTGTAGATTATGTTTGTAAACATGAAATATTTCATCATACGTGAGACGTGTTGCATCATCATGGCGTGCGAAAAATGCTCGCTCGTTATACTTACTGTTGCGAGTTGAATTACCGCTAATAATAAACCGCAGCCGGTACATCGTTGGCACTTCAAGCGTGACAGATCTTTTGGCAAAGGGCCGATGATGCAATAAGAACAACCTTGTGCTTCATAACGTCCACACGTGAGTTCACAGCAGTGTATAATCAAAGCGCTTAGGCCCTGAAATTGTTTGTTTTTGCATAAAATTGAATTTAATCCGTGCGCTAATTAGTGTTGTTAATGAATAATCATAGTAAGCCATTGTTACATGGATGTCTTAACTATATAGTGACGCAGATGTAACGTATGGTTGTGTTATGTCGTTTCCACGATTTTATAACACAAACTGCGTTATTTTGATTGATTGTCTGATTGTGTCGTTTACAAGCGTTAGATATCTCGTTTACACGCATTTTTTAATTAGTATGTATCTAATAATTACTTCAAATGACGTAATACGTCGTTACCACGAATTGATCTCGTTCTCACAGCGGAATTAGTCGATACCTCGAGTCGGCTATCTCGTCATCCCGACTTAATAATTCGTTAGAAAGAGTAAGGTTTTTACGATTACGACTTAATAAAAGTATAGTGTTTATTTATTATAGTGTAAACCCTGTCAGTTGAGGGCCATCCTTTCTTTCTAGTGTAAACCCTGACAGTTTAGGGCAGGACAGACAACTCTAGTGACGAAATTCTTTCCTCGCGATTCCTACCCTGTATGCCGGTCGCTTTACATAAATATACATGTAATCGTAACCCCTCAAGTTAATTAACCGCTGGTTAGGCTAACGGTCATGATAGAACGTGTCCCGAGTTAGGAATAATCGAGTTGCTTGTCCAGGACATAATTGTTGTAACAGTCTCGAGTCCGTTTCCTTGGTAGAACCAGTACCAGGTGTCTTTTTGAGTGAAGTCTAAAGAACGCTTCCATAGTGAGGATCGAACTCGTGACCTCCCGTGATCACCAGATCATAAACAATAAATTCATAGACAAACCAAACTAAGGGACGACGATTTATATGTCAATTTATCATGAAGATAACATTGTTAGGCCGATCAACTTAGCGTGCAAAAATAGACTTTGTTTAAGGCAGAAATGTGGAAAAGTTAACGTGTCAGTGCAACTTGTGCATATTAGCAAACTTATTTATCAATGGTCCGATCAGCGCACACAGATTTAAGTGCCATGTGGCCATTGAATACTGATCACGCTTTTAATTACAATTATTCTTGCAATCACATAACTTGCGCGTGCGCTAAAACTCAAGTGATTCAATATCTTACTCAATATTTCAGACGTCATTGTTATTTCTATATAAAAAAGCCATTGATGCAAAGCAGCAAATGGGCGCTATTTAAAAGTTTATAATGCGACACGTGTTACCAATAATCGGCGTGTTGTAGAATGTCGGATATGTTGTAGAATTTCATATCTGAAGATGAAAATATCATGAGCTTTGACATTCGCCCTGACCGCTCTGCCAATATCTTGCGCATATGCTAAAAATAATGGAATATCATAGTCACGAGAATATTTATGGGTTTTGGCAATTGGTTCCTTGCCATAAATAAAGGACCACAGAGGTGTGTATGATAAAACTGCAATACTGCTGCAGCTTCTGGAATTTCACTTCTTCATATATGTTTTCGTTATGTGAATGATGGTAAAACTTTCTATTTACCTGAGGGTATTAATTTTACAAATGCTATGAGGTGTCCATCTGTAGTAAAGTGGCATACATCTCTAGCCAAATAGATGCAACTACCAGTCATACTGAATGTTGTTTCGTATAGGTAAAACCTTATATGAAAGAATCATTACTTTAAAGAAAATAATGTTTGATCAATGATATTGAAACCTATACATGTACTTTTAAGTATGTGTCCTGAGTTGGACCATTATGCTTCTTGGTGTAATCGCAAGAGACCGGGTGAATGCTCCCAGACGAAGGATATAATATAGACGAAGCATGTCTATTACCATTATTATATATTATATGTATATTCCATTATTCCCCTATCCCTCGATACGGTGTGAAGGGACGTGTACTGGAATAGCCATGGATGTCTGTCCGTCTGTCTGTCTGTCTGCCCATACACCAAAACTTGTCCGGATGCGTTCTTCTTCACAATTTGACGTTCACCATTCAACCTTGTAGGCATTGTTCCTCGTGATATGAAGTTATTCAAGAACGATTTGTATTTCCCCTTCATTACACATTACAAAAAGTATGCCTTATTTCAACTTAGAAATTATATAACTTCATCCCCTTTGTTTGTATTCGTCTTGTCTATAGCATATCTCAAAAACTGGTGTCGACTTGAAAGGTATTATGTAGGTTGATCTCCATTGGGAGGAGTACAATGAACAGGAACCACAACTCTGCACACGCAATATTTTACGGACAAATGACAGTAATAGTATTTTTTATTTTCATTGCTGATCTTTGTCCAAGCTGTAAGTTTGTGTGGGTGTGTGTGTGTGTGCGTGTGTGTGTGTGAGTGTGTGTGTGCGTGCGTGTGCGTGTGCATGTGTGTGTGTGTGTGTGTGTGTGTGTGTGTGTGTGTGCGTGCGNAGACGATTGCGTCTTTTGAATTGTTTTATTTTCTGTAACAAAAATACAAAACACATGTTTTAACACAAACATTCTAAATGAGGTACATGATTTACCGGTAGTAGTTTAAGTATATAAATAACTTTTTTTATCGTAAAATCGTACTTTTAATTATAAACAAGTGTACAAACTTGTCAAAACATTCGCAAGTGGAAAGGTCTGCGTAACATAGATATGTGACGGATTTATAAATTTCTTCTACAAAGAATGGCACAGAATAAAAATGCAGATAAAAGGAAACATTGCGATGTCATGAAACCAAATCTTCAACGTAAAATTTATAAATATAATTTAATCAAAATACTTATAATTGTGCAATCTCAAGTAAGGTCTGATGGTAAACTACCTAGACACAAAATTTCAGCCTCCATACAAGCTATTGAGAGAAAGCTGTTTTTCTATTTTTATCAAAATTAACCTTGACGTTAAGCCGATTGCCCATATGCAATCCAAAGCTAGGTGTACATGTAACAAACTAAATTTTAGTACAATACTTCCATCCAAACTCAATCGTTTGCATACAACTGTGTTTCTTTTTAGGTAATGGCTACAATAACCTTAACCTATCTGGCCGAAAAAGCAATCCTAAGTTTGGTCTGTCGGTAAGCTGCCTTCACCCACAGTAACAGTGTAATACCTTGTTTCAATATTATTATTAAGCGGAAACCTTTTTAAATATATATTTTAAGTAACAGCGACATTGACCTTGACCTTAAAAAGCCATTAGGGCTGGTTATCGAACTTGGTTGACGTATAACTTCCATTAACTGTGTCAACAAGTTTGACGATGATACGATTAAAACTGTTTTAGTTAGAGAAAAGACAAGGGTCATTTGCTTTGTTTTTTATAATAAAAGGGCCATACTCCTCAAAAACATCATTCGATCTGCATAGTTTATGAACTTGGCTATTAGATATTATGCCCAAAAACATAATCACCAAGTTTGATGATGATCGGATTTAAACTTGCTGTTATATTGATCGGACATCGTTCTCCTGAATGCCGCCCGCAGCAGGTGTTCACATAATGAGCCCCGTTAAATTACAGACGTATACATGTATGCCTGCTATAAAATAGCTAATGAGTTTTGTGTTGCCGTCCAAAATGTCTGCATAATCTCGCGTCTCCATTATCGGCTCCTTAGATCTATTAAGACGACGGACAACATCAACAAGAAACAGAAATGACATTTGACACAAATAAGTTAGTAAACAATATATACAGATAAAGCGGTGACAATGAACACTTCACTGCGATGTACAGTATATACATTATATCCACATCTTGAATAGTGCTTGACACTTCATCCAACCCCTCTGCTGCAGACACACCCTACTCAAGGCATAGTACACAGCCTGGCTACAGCCCTTATTGTTCATCTTGTGGTACCAGAAGACAACGCCTGATAACGTACGTTTGGTCTTAACAATGCTTCTCTTTTATATAAGAGAAGGTTTATAAGTGTCCACAATTTTGGATTATATCAGAGCACAATTGTCGTTCGTTGCTCCCTCCATACACGTCCGCCTTGTGCTCAATGTCCAGATGCTTATAAAAACAATCTTACAGTTCTTGTAAAATGTAATCATAACAAACATTAAAGTTGATTTTTTGGAGCTTTCTTAATGAATAACAATTTTGTAAATCATCATTATGAATTAATACTCAAATAATTTTTATTCAAATCATTGAAACTATTTTCATGCCATAGTACGCAGATGAGACCTGTTTACAACGTGCGGTTCCCCCACAACGTCACACGGAAAATGATGATGGAAGCGCGTTTATTTTTGAATGTGTGTTGATCACGTAATTCAATTAACGTGAGCTGTGACTGTTTTCTGAGCCCACTTCATTGATTAATGGAAAGTCAGCGGTCTACAAGCGATGGTGAAGTTCACTGTGGTCCGGATCCCTATCTATAAGTCCCAAAATTATCTAAAGCCGGTCTCGGTCTCATTTGCGGTGGGTGCTTTGCGGACAGAAACCGTTTGCAACGTTGAACTCGCCAGCGTAGCACTCCGGAACTATGCACTTGCCTTCTTTTATGCAACTGCAAGGTAAAATACACAAAAAGTCCATATTTGAACGCGATTACAAAGAAACTATATGATATTGACATGCTTATTTTAATTATGTTATTCTCCTGAGTAGGTAGGTGTATTTGTACTTCTTTTCAAACTTCCCCATTCCAAGTCGTCATAGTGTAAACGCATGCACAAACACAAACTACATAAAACATTAAACTACAATTCGATAGTGCTCAATATATTTATCAAATTAACTTAAAAGATGTGTAAGACGCAGATTCATAATTGAGCTGCAATGAAATAAAGATTCAAATGATCAGTTCCTTCAGAGTATCGGTAAAAAGTGCAATCATATTCATAAAACATTTACGCTGTGGTAGAAATGTGGGCTTGTGAAAAGCTATTCAATATTCCGAAAAAAAAATCAACTAATGCGAGATAAATCCTAACTCATAAGTCACTACTGGAAGGTTTGGCACAAGTAAGGTAAACGTACACTAGATCTGCTTCATCCAATGCTTGTTGCCCATGCATTATTTTCTGACATTTCCGGTGTTGATGCCGACAGTCGCATATACAGTCCCGACCCGGTCGCTCCTTTTTGAACGAGTGTGGGCAAAACTTTGCACAGCTGCAATGAAAGTGTTACGATTGTAACAAATAGAAGCAATTATTAGAGACGTATATAAAGAACGATACAAATAAAAACAGATAACATATTTTAGTCAATAAAAACAACTGAAATACAACTACTGAAGTAAACAACTGGAATACAAATTAAGTTCGTGAAGTCTTTGTGCTTCTTGTTTCAAACTTAGCAAGCTATATATATGTGTGTGTGTTTTTGTTTATTTTATTATTATTATTATTTTATTTATTTATTTTTTGGGGGGATGCGACCTGTTCGCAGCAAAACCGATTTCAATTTATAGCAAGAGCAAATAATGAGCGTTATAATGTGATAACATCGGTCTTTTAGCGCGCGTGTTATTGTCATTTTATACCAGTATCGTTTTTATATTTATTAAATGGAAGACAAATTTAATCTAATATGTTTTAAACTGCGCTTACTTTGACGTAAACTCCACTTTAACGCATTCGCAGGCAGTATGGTTCTGGTAGCTCTTGGCATAGATGAAATCTTTACTGGCAGGCTTCATTCTATCTGACCCGGGAACGGCCTCTAAAACCTGCAATGATTAACAGCAGATTAAAAGCAACGTGATAGATAGAAATTTCCATAGCAGATATAAACAAGGTCAAGATATCGGCACATTTCAAATGAGAGATTTCTTCTTCTTCCTGGATATTGGAGGATAGGAAACTTGACATTATTTACATTATCTTTCTGTAATTAATCACTAGCTACCTCTTAAACCGGGGTGTTCTTAAAGACTTGACAAATATATTTATATGAACTAGCAGGACTTTATAAATGCAATAAGATATGTATTTTTCAAGTATTGATACTCAAAGAGAATCTGATATATGACAACATTAAATCAGCACCACATGAGCCTCGTGTCTCAAAAACATCTTATCTGACGGTCAGTGTAAACAACAACAAAGCAAACACGTGAGGATCAAATTATCATTGCGCATTGCAGTTTACATTTTTGACGATCAGAGGGCCCGGGTTTGATTTCAACTCTGGATGCGTTCAAAAGAATTCCTCAAGATACACCCAAGCATACACTGGCTTCACCCAGCAAAGATATTCGATGGTGTCTCAATAATCAAAATTAAACGTAACTATATACTAGAGTACTAACCATAAAGTAACGGTCGATGATTTGGATTCCGTTCTCCTTTTTTGGGACGCATTCAAAGCCCTTCGGACAACAGGAAGTGGTGTTCCTACACCGGTGCACGATGGTACACGACGGCAAGAAGGTGCGGGGCCCCAGCTCGTGCTGTTGGTCATCCATGCGTTCCACTTCCGGCTTTGGTTCGCAGCCGGCGACAGGGCTCGCTTCAACTTCTCGGTAATGCCTGAAAGCTTCGTCCATATCTGAAAATTGAATGAGAACCGGCAAAAGTTTACAATGTCCTTTCAAAAGCAAAATGTTTATCAGCATATGTACAAAAAGGCTTAATATGCCCACCGCTTGCCGTTCAAAGGTTGACAATCAGTTCTCATGTATTATTGTACCAATGTATACTCCAAGAATATATGGGTGTTTGTTCTTATTTTTGACTTATTTTGGTTGCATAATGGCTGGGTAAAGGTTTATAAGTACAAATGGATTGTTTATATTTATTTTGTTTTATTTATCGTTGTTCGTCATGCATGAATGTTTTGACAAATGTAAACTCATTAAAGGAATTCAATCGTATTTATCAACAATACATATCTTTTACAACTTTTTGGCGTATTTTTTTATTTAAAAAATATATTTTAACGTTTGCATTTCTAAATTGCTGTTTTTTCTTAAGTTGTTAGTCGCCGTTCCACCGCATGAAATGTTTTGAGTTGCAATGCTATGAGGTTAAATTTTATTTACACTTATATGTATCATGAATATTGCTGGGCCAAGTGTGAGGTTGAGCGCTCATTAACTGGTTTAAACCCCCAATGCTTAGCATTGACCGTTCCAAGGCGGTGACCCCAGCTTTATTCTACTATGTGTATATGTTGTTTCGTTTTGTGCCGTACTGTACCGTTTTGGCAATTGGTTCCTTGCCATTAATAAAGGACCACAGAGGTGTGTATGATAAAACTGCAATACTGCTGCAGCTTCTGGAGTTTCACTTCTTCATATTGTTATGAAGTGTATTGCTTATTTATGTATGTATTTTTATCAATGTTTAAACAGTTAATAAATCAAAACATAGTACATATTATATTTCGTATGCACTTCCATACACCTTTACATGCTTGTATTTGCACAATATGAGACAAATAGAAAATATCCATTCCATATATGTTCACTTATATGCAAACTGTACACGTGTGTTCGTATATATAAATGAAACTACATCAGGTCAATTGATATATGTCCTAACATGGCATAGTATGTATTTGACATTAGATTGTTCTTCACGATTGAAATATATGGTATGTTAGTATTTGTTAAAGGCGCAGTTTTCTTTACAAACATTCAAATTATACTTGTATATCTTATTGCGTTTTGTAAACTTAAACTCTAATCACGATTTATTACCATAGAAAATTACAGTAAGACTGTGCTATTGGTCAGACTGTGTCATTAACAGCGAACGGGCAAATTTCGTAGGCCTATTCTGGTTTTCAGGGACGATTTTCAGACAGGCTGACCTTGCACTGACCTTGATATACAGCGAGAAAACATGTGTTACGTTTAAAAGAAAGTAAACAATGTTTGTGTTGGGATGCTGGCTTATGCAAAACAAAAACAAAAAACAATAATTAAAAAAAAGTGCATGCCAATATAAACTATGTGACACCTGCTCATTTTTTCTATATGAGATAGTTTAAAGCTGTGTATTTGGCAAGCATCGTCGCAAAATTCATTCCTGCTTTCTATACATTTCTAAACATTTCTTGTTTTGCCAATGCAGTAGTAGAATGTTATTCAGTTTGGTCTCCTGGTGCGATAGTTCTCTTGTAAGTAGATAAAGGTCAATAAAGGTCAAATACCGAGTCAAAGATCTACGCCGAAAAAAGACACATTCAACTGTAATATACACGTTCGTACGCACTGTTTGAGCCGAGGTCGCTCATCATGACTCCTCGCCGAGACGACGTCTCCCCATTGGACGCATACAACCCCTGGTGACTCTTCATGAACATTATCTCACGCACTTGACCCTCTGTTAAGTTCGGATCATCGAAGAATATCTTCAACATATCCGCCACGCTTTCAGAACGCGCCAGGTGACTTTGGAACTCTGATACGGACACGCTTCGAAACGGCTTGTCCTACAATACGGGAATCCAAGACATAGAGTAAAGTTAAAACCAGTATAAAGACTGTTTCTGTTTATGCTATTGCTGCTGCACTTTTTGCAGGACCATAATCAAACTCTCACCACCTCTGTTGACCGTATTAAGCTAGAATTGGCTATACTTTTAATATGTTGACAAAGTAAATGGGAACACGGTACATATTCAAACAAAATGTCGGCTGATTGCAATGCAACCAATAGATATTTTTAACAAATCTACAAATGTACAATTTAAAGTATCAATACGATACGCTGCAGCTGCTGAATGCATGGCAAAGATAAGAGGTCTACTAATTTATTATCTTCGTACATACATTTCCATACAATATGGCATGTCACGAATATAAATGTGTGAGTTACATTTAAAAAGCTGCACATAAGGTACTATGCACACATTAGGCTTAAATCTTCAGCAATTCAGGTAAGACCTACGGTCACTTCCTAATGCACTGGTAAACACGTTCTCATGTTGAGCACATTGGAGATATTAACCTTATCAAATTACTTTTCAAATTGCAGCTACATCCTTGGTGAATTTCTCTCGCAGTGTTCAAGCTGAATGGTGATAGCTCTCAAAATCGAAATAGTGTAAGCAAAATAATATGAGTGCGTATTTATTGAACAGTGTTACATGTAATTTATCTGCCAATCCTGCGTTCGTGGTTTCGATCCTGTCCCTATTTATGTAGCGATTGTGTTTTGTTTTATGGCCCCACCCACACCTCTTTGGCTTAAGTCGCAAAGTTGTAGCTCGATGGTACATATAGAAACGCTATTGAATTCAACGAAATCACCTAGCTTACTTCAAACAAAATCACTTTTCTATATGTTAATATTTACATTAAAGCACACAGTGGTGACTTCAGATTAAGTCCAATAAGTGGAGCATCGCCTCTCATTTGGAATGAGTTCCGCTCCGGTAAGTCGAGGTTAATGACACACAATTAAATTGTCCCTCTTTACAGGCGTTCAATCATATCAACGCGTAAACGCAGCAAGACAACAGTCGTACATGCATTACGTAAACATGCCGTCGATATGCGCTGTATTAAATAAGCGTCGTAGCGAACAATTAAATGCGCTATTATTAACTTTTCTTAATTCTAGGTTTCCACTATCGTGCGATCCGTCACAGGTTATTGACTGTGATCTTATTGTTGATAATTTAGGCTTCGATACGTAATGCGTAATCATACGTTATGATTTACTGTTGAGCTTTGTTCATGATACGTCTACATTCGGTCATTTGGGCGCGTTTCAAATGAGTCCACGGTTGGGTCTCGATACAAAATGATTATAACGATGATTTTAGAACGTTCTTGTTCCATGTGATACGTTAATCAACATTTATTAAGAATCGATGCGCTCTGTTACGATACGATACGCGTGTGGTTGCGATATATTTCACATTTTAATCAATGGCATTCACGATAAAAAACCACGACTGGACCCGAATGCCATGAATACAGCCCAACAAATTATCAAATTCAATTATTATTTAGATCGCAACGTTAAAGAACGTTAGATTTTTTTCCATCAGATAGACTGCGCTCACCACGATGAGGAACGACTCAATCATATTTACCACACTCTTATACGACAAAATACGATATGATACGATTGTTAAAATTATTGATCGTAGAAAATAGTCCACAATAAACATGATTGACATGAATGATCCCCAGATCGGATAAAACAAAAAAGATCTGATATGATAATCACGGTTAACTCGCGATGTAGACCACGATTTCAATTGTTGTGCCAATGGTGATTTTTGGAAATAAGCAAAAGAACACTAACATTGCCCGTGCACGAACAGAGAGTGTGGTCCCCGGCAAAACTACGCTAGTGTTGCATCTACTAATGTGTGACAAACTGAATTATCTACGATTTATATAACACACAATGTAGTCAACATTGGCCTTTATGTCATGTTCAACTGTTGACTAAATTGTGTATTATTTGTATGTGTACTCATGGGCTTAAAGCCTAATGTATTCTAAAAAAAAACTAAACCTTTATATCGTATAACAGGTGGATAGCGGTGCAATTTATATCACTTGTTAACAACACTGTGTCTGCATTTGGGTGACACTAATTTATGTTACGATTAAGAAAAACAAATGTCGTTTTGAAAGCTTACAGTATCTCCCTTATTCATCATCACAGCATGGTCTTGTCAAATACAAAATTAAATGTTTTATGTTCTTTGGTAAAATGTACTATAAAGTAAAATGATACCGTCAAAATACTGATTTCATTTTTTGTATGATTCATTTTCAAATTAGTTCACCTGGAGAAAACAAATACTATAAATACCTTTATAACAGATACGAAATCAAAATTCAAAACGTAATTCGGATACACGTTCACGGAACTAGTATTGTAAACGTCGTCCCTCGCGAAAGGTACACAGACGGTTAAAAACTACTAATTAACCCGACACAGTAAATTAGCTTGTTAGTACAAAAATTTGGATTATCGCAATGCACCGTATACGTATTTATAAGACATTAACCCTTTGCATGCTGGGAAATTTGTCGTCTGCTAAAATGTCTTCTGCTGAATTTCTAAAATGAACATTTTCTTCACTTTTTTTCAAAGACCACTATCAAAATAGCAAACAGTTTGGATACTGATGAGACGCCACGTTCGTCTCATCTGGATCCAAACTGTTTGCTAAGGCCTTCAAAATCCGGTTCCAGCGCTCAAAGGGTTAAATTATCCATGTGCCACGTGTTTTTGTTCAGTTAGTCCCAAACAGTTTTTTCTTCGCGTTCAGTTTTGGTAACAACACATGCAAGACGCCATATCTTATTGTTTCCTATGGCACAATACATTGTCAATCAAATCTAACAAGGTCGACATGCATAGACAGCACAGATTGCACATTTTGATATAGATTTAAACGGCCCCTAAATAACATATCGAGTTATCAAATTTATTTATGTGCACATGCGTACCATTTCCGAAATGTTCATATAATATTGGATCGCATGTTTATCTATATTAACATCAACGTTGAACTTCTGTTAGTAATATAATAGCCCGCGGTAATGAGAATCAGACAGAAACACGAATAAATCACCATGTCATAATTTATTTTCACTCGTAAGCGGTCACTGTAGAACTTTATCCTTTATATCAAATATCTTTTGCATCCTACAACACATCTATGTTGCATTGTGTGTGTTTTTGTTCTTGTACACCGTACTGGCTATTGTTATCTTGCGTAAGATCGTGTGGGGATAGAACTTGTTAAGACAAAAGAAGAATTTATTCGTGCGGGGATGAAAGGAAAATGTATCCATCTTGACATTTCATACAAGTTTGTTTTCTACCATCATGATTTTACCATGGAAAAAAATAACTATCAATGTATGATATTTGTAATCCAGAGGTCGAATGTTTGTTTTCTACTTTTAAATACAATCCTTAATTGGCAAACTGATACCAACACGGTAGAGATCAATTCATTGGAAAATGTAAACAATCTGCTTCGCGGATATTTATCTAAGGCAATTAGGCTAAGTAGGAGTATCATTGAGTTATACAAGGAACATATGCCTAACATCATTATTAATTTCTATCCTGCGATCTATCCGCATCTATTATGTGCGCGGAAGCAATGGTACGGTTTGGTCATGATATGGGCGTATGTACCGTCCTAGACGGCATCGAAACCTATTGCCGTATCATCAATCTAACAAGTTCTTTCAATCTTCAAATCGGGTTCGATCGTGTATACAGTTAACCCTGTAAGAACAGTCCCATACATTTGTAGAATTTTAAGTGTAAAGTGCAAGGCCGATAAAACACAGTTTTCAATGAACACCTGTCCTGTTTCCAAAATATGGATATGAACAGGCCCGGGTATAACTAAAAAAAACACAACATTTATATTTATTAAACGCTTGGTGTATTTTAGCTTTCGTTCAGTGTATATTTAGTTGATTTAAGAATAGCGTTCTTTAGGATCATATAACACTTGATTTTACCACGGAAATAACGTCGACGCTATCTTAACAATAGCTACTTACTATGAAGTGTTTGTTTTCTCTGGTGCAAATAGTTCTTAAGTAGAGTAAGCGATCTATTACGTCTATTAACATATCATAAAGAGCTGTCAAATGTTAAACTTTCACGGCATTTGTCATTTTATAATAAAATGTCTAAACTGATGCAAACCATCTTTCTCATATTTCACACGAGTCAAATATAATGCAATACTGTGCCCAGTTTGTGCCTCGCATAAACATGATGGACATTTGAATCTTTCTGAAGACAAGTTAAAAAAAAAACTTTCATGATGCGGCCGATATGTTATGAAATAAATCATTATACATCATGCGCTTAAATTTGATGACTGACATCACCACTCTTAAAAACTGAGACATGTTATTCATGACCACTATTGCAGAAGCATTATAAGGATGGATAATTGATCATGAAGCGTAACACAAACATGAATATATCGTTTCATGAATGCCGATTATTATACGTATAAACAATGTAATTATTAAAATTCCATGCGGATTTCTAAGGTCCACATGTTGCGCGCGGAAAAAAAAACTTCAAAACAAAAAAGAAGATGAGTTCTACTAAGTTTGAACGCATTCAATATAATTGTTTCTTACTGATTTTTTATTTTCTCACACAAAATATGTACCCGAAGAACTGAAGCAGATTGCACCTAATCGTGTTCCCACTTAAATCAAAATTAATCAAGTTCTTGTTTATATTCTAGGATTGGCAATACACATATTATCCCACTTTTACAGCGAATTCGGTTGATTAAAGCCCCGTTGATTAAATTTCTGCTATAATACACGGCACGAAATGACGTCATTTTTTCGACAAAATGACGTCATAAGTCCAGCGAAATTATCCAGTTAAACTTATTTTGTTTAAATAAAAAGGTTTACTGAATAAAAAGTGGGATAAATAGAATAACAGGTTAGTGTTGATTATAGATCAGGTTTATCATGCCTCGGCACGAAAACGAAAAAGCGATCGCCAAGGCTCGTGCTTTTTGTTTTCTAAGCCTCGCATGATAACCCTGATCTATAATCAACAGACAGACAGACAGACAGACAGACAGACAGTTTATTCAGACTTATACAACAGTACATCGTCTTAATACTCATATATACACAATATATTTTCTGTCACGTGAATACGAATAATAACATAACATTTTGTAACATAAAAGTCAATTGCATAATACAAATACAAATACAAATAAACACAAAAAATATGGCAAGAACACATACACTAACATTAACCTTTTATTCTCTATTTACGTTGCATATCTAAACGCAGTTAGGTGCACTGATCTTTGAAAATTAATATTTGAAAGCGCATCTAGACCTTTTTAACTGTATTTCCTGAAGAACCAAACAATAGTATATTAACGTATATTAGCGAAACCTAAATTTACAGGTAAACAGATTATGAGATAAAAGATGTATTCTCAGAGATATACACAATAAAGTTTATTACCGAAAATTTCAATTTCAATATTTTAATTAAAACACTAGTTGGACTCCTTCAGAAAATCGCATAATTAACTGATCCATTTGAATATCAAATTAGTTTCCGACTGTGCAGTTGCAAACTCAGTTACACTGAATCGACACTATTTGCTTTACTTATGCAATTCTATTTAATGATGCAAAAGCAAATGTATATGTTTATTTTTTAATTTTATGTTTAATTAGTTGTTTTCATTATTGTTGGTGTTGTAATAGGTTTCTTCATTAATTGCATTACGTTGAAAATAATGGACTTCAAAAATACATATTTACATACTCACTAAAATCATCTTTAATCTGACGCTTTTATACTATACTATGACTATATTTTTGAGTATATAGATAAATACATGTTTTTATGTTCATATGTATTTCAGCATGGGTTTATATTTGAAACGATTATTAAAGTAGCGATTGTTCGTATATACTTTATATTTTATGTCATTATGGACATACTTTATACTTAAAATAACTACGGACATTTTAGTATATAATTTAAATTTGAAATACGCGTGGTTTTAATTATTTAAGAACATACATTACATATGAAATAGTGATTTAGCGTATACGTTATGTTTGAATTAATTTATAAGCGTTTGATTCTTACCAGTAAGACTCTTCTCGTCTGATGCAGGTTCTGGTAATCCGCGCGGTCCCTGTCCGATATGACATAATCTACCTCGCTCTCACTTGTATAGTCATTCACAAGAGGTTCCTTCGAGTCGGGCCTCATGTGCAACGTTGCAGACTTGGATTTGTCACCTGAGTAATTTATCCCCATAAACACGCCACCTACACACAGCACTAGTACTATTAAACACTGGCAGCAGACAAACATGGCCATATTTTTTAGGATCCACGAACTAAGGGCTTTACAAAATGTATTACACTGAGAACTATTAGTATCAACCGAAGTCACCTCCCAACTTTTACTATGTGTCCGGCGTCCTGAATTCCGACGGGATTTAACGCCTTTAAAACGATCGCCTGCGTTGAAATGCTTGTTCTCGTCTGCTTTACCGCTGTTAGTTAACTGGAAAGATCGCGTCGATTGGCACTCGCATGAAAACTGCTCTCTGGAAAAATATAAACATACGCAGACTTTGTTATAATCGTAGATTATTATGTTCCTTTCCTTATCAATTTATCAACAAATATGAGCTTGAAAGTGATAGAATTAGTCTTTAATCTTCCCGAGATATCCGCCAATCTCACATGTTTACGTTCATCGTATTACCATCGTGTACTTATGCCTACTGAGAAGGCCATGATATTTACCGTGAGATACCACGCGCCTGTACATACGCTCGTTCAGCATTGTCTCAAATGCTCAAGTATGCATGACTCCCTCAATGTAAATCTAAGACATTGCATAAACGTCAAGTTTAATTTAAGATCAAAGCTACATTCAGTAGACACGTCGCTGATCTAGTCATAAAACGAATTAAATTTTAATGTATGAATGAAAATGTTCAATACAATATATGCGCCCCGAAGTGATTTAATTGAAATGAATTATTTAATATCATCTTGACTTGTGTGTTTTAAATAAATACAAATCACTGGTTCATACGCCTTTATTGTACTTGATCTGTTAAAGTGAGTCAACTGCGAGATGGGTTGATATTTATATTTTCCTCGAGCATAAGATCATATAAAGAAGTGAAACTCCAGAAGCTGCAGCAGTATTGCAGTTTTATCATACACACCTTTGTGGTCCTTTATTTATGGCAAGGAACCAATTGCCAAAACGGTACAATACGGCACAAAACGAAACAACATATACACATAGTAGAATAAAGCTGGGGTCACCGCCTTGGAACGGTCAATGCTAAGCATTGGGGGTTTAAACCGGTTATAGAGCGCTCAACCTCACACTTGGCCCAGCAATATTCATGATACATATAAGTGTAAATAAAATTTAACCTCATAGCATTGCAACTCAAATTAAACAGTAATAAAAGGGAATTAAAACGCATTCAATTTAATTACTATTTAATAAAATGAACACTAAAAGGACGTCAATATACGGACACTAGGCTAGGTGGACATCCCAGAAGCTTTTAAGAAATCACTTAATGGACATCTCAAATGCTATAACGTAGTGAAATCTAAATGGACACCGAACGGGAGGTAAGCGTAGTGGACACGGAACTGAAATCACACAAGCGGTCCGCGAAGTTGAAACTAGATGGATTTTCCGAAAGACGTCAATGTAGTGGATACTACATGGGCATCCCGAATGCGGTCAACGTAGTGGGTACTTAATGAATATCCCTAGTATAGTGCTGTAGAAATTCCGGCGTATACTTATGAGTTAAGTTCTGTGTTAATGACTACATTTCGATGTGTTCTTATCCTCGCTGGATATTTTTGAAGGTGAAGCACGTTATAGTCAATACTTAACGATGCTCGTGATGTGTTGACAGTAACACAAACTTTTTTTAGTCATTAGATATATACGGACTCCAAATTACATGTAGGTCATAAATAAGCAATTTTAGTACACGTATGACATTTGATAAAATGCAAACTTGTCAAATCAACATGGCTACGTTTAAGGTCGTATCAGCATGGTTTACATTCAATAAAAGTAGGTAAAAAGGTCCATAGAAGGTAAAACAGACAATTAATATTAGTTACCTTCACTCAGCGTGACCTTGATCTTTAACCTGACATTGAAATAACGCACCATTCAACTGCAGTACTAATTTATTTTGCATGAAATGTATTTGGAAACACAATTATGAAATTCACTCAAAACAAAAAGCCACACTATTTATCAAGGGGACCTAATCTAAAGCATCAACTTCATATCATAATGACAAGACAATGTGTGAATGGTTCTTTAAAATGGACATTGCTTACACAATTTCATTAAAAGCGAGTAATTTATTACATTGAATCGCGAGCGGAAATGAAAAATTACTATGCATGTCATCTGTTTATAAGCACACAATGCCTTTTCAGACAAGTTTGTGTACTATTATATGGAAAAATGGAATAATGTAAAACAATTTAGTTGTTAATATAAACATTCTTAGTGTGTTACTTGTTCTCGTACATTCTTTCGTGTCATTTTTAAATCTCCCAGCGACTTGTCAAAAAGACAAAAGCATTTGTTTCCAAATGTCTACATTCGGCTCGAAATGTCTACATATGGCTCGAAATTTGAAGGTGGACTCGGTTCTTGCCATTACACTAACTCCGTAACAATTATTCATATTTGAAAACAAAGTTGCATTCTTTTAATTTCATTGCAATGATTGTTCTACTATCTCATCTGATATATTTCCTCTGACCTTCGAATTGCTTTCAAAACTACGTTAAACATTTCAGACAGGCAGAGCTATTCTTAGAAAACTATTGTAGGTAAATTATCTGACATGAGGTTCAATGTTTTGAATACAAATTACCAATATACTAATACTTATGTATGGTTAAACGCAGTCATTTTAATTATATCTAAGTGATATTTCGGCCTTTGACACACATACCTGATAATGTGCGCGTTGCGACCTATTAATATGGTTAACATAACATCAGATTAGTTTTACAATCAATCAAAGCAAAACACTTGGGCAAGTGAAATTTGTCACCTTTATCTCCAGGCATAAATTTAAACTATGATTAAGTGCCCGTGTTTAAGAGCATTACGTATCGTCTCATTGCAGCAAAGATCAGCACAGAGTACCAAAAATAAAATTAAGTTGTCAAATGTACTATATTTGAGCGGGCGGCGGTTACTATTATATGACTCAAAACAAGTTTTGCACTCAATATGAATATAAAATATTGTTGTCAAGTATTGAAACAGTTTAAACGAAATGATGGTCACTTGTCAAGATTATCCGCAATAATTTCGTCAGAAAACGGCGTACCTGTAGTGAAAACGTCTAAACATTTCTTCGGTCTGAACGGTTTTTGGCAAATACCGAGAAAACTTCATTTGGATGAATCTTTTCTCTGTCTCCATAATCTAGACATAGTTAAACAACGATGACTGGTTCACATAAACTTTCCAATCATTCTAATTGTAATTAAATAATAGTAGTGAAAGAAAGAATAACTGTCAACACGCAGATTTGCCCTCACAACAGCCTTTCGTACGCCAAATGCGACTTTTTTTGCCATACATATTCAGTAGCGTACTTGTTTTATGTCATCCAATGCGACATTACAAAATCTATGCCATATTAAGATAACACCATATTTAAAGCTTTGTGAATATCTTTTTTCATGAATTATTAAACATTCAATACAAACAAGCTCTAAAACATATGATTGGTCCTCTGTGGAACAACATCGCAGAATATATACGTATTTTAACAAATGTGTCATCAATAGTGTGCTGACATTGCAATAAATAGTTAATACATTAGTACTTAAGTTGCATGTCAAGACCACATCTAACGGAAGAAGGAAGCTATGTGTTTCAAACGGATACATGATCTCTTACAGCAAACGGAATATGACATGTAAACAACTACCCGACACCGTTTGTTATTGCAAACGGTAACCAAATTTTTACAGTTGCTGCATATTAATGTTTGCCGAACGTACTTAGTTGTTTTAGGTTATTTTTTATCGGAGGTGTTGTATTTCGTAACACGAAACAATCGATATACTTGTACTATATGAAAAACACCACCCCAAGTGGATGGAAACTCGCCTGGAAAGATACCGTTGTTCAAAGAGATAGCACTCATTTCAGAAACATAAACAATTAAGCTAGTAGCTGATAGTTTGTGCTTGGTTTTTATCTGCAAAAACAATATTTTAAATTATAATGGAATGCAAGTATTAATATAATGCAATATAACATTAGTTTTGGTAAGTTTGTTTATGCTGCAAATCGAGGAAAAACAAACGACCTAGTTTACCATTGGTTGCAATGCCGTATGAAAAGAAGCTGCCGTTTAGTTTTCGCAGGGAGACGCAATACTGATTATTCTGCTTTGTTTAGAATGTTGAGGATGAGTTTGCTTTCTTTACATGATCAGAAATTGAATGCATTAGATAGTTACCATACGTCAGATCAAAACATCAAGTATGCTCCTGCATATGTGTATATTACATATTTACATATATTTTTTGTTCGGATGCTGTGTACATTTAAACACGTCCTTATCTTGAACAAAACAAACAAACAAAGATGACTGTTTCTCCTTAACTTTCAAGTACAACCGATTTTCTAATATTTTAACTCAATGATGAAAGTGAAAGTAAAGTTTAAGTTCGTAAAATATTCAAGTCCAATCATCAAACATACAGGCAGACGGCCTGACTCTTACGGGCCTTTCCCGCGATTCTCAACTCTATGAGTCCGATGTCTATTCTAGTTGATTTCGAGCTGTACTTTTTTATGAATACACATTCCTATTGTTATAGTAAATTGTTGCCGATAGATCTGGTAGTTAAACAAACATGTTGATCATGGAAATGGCCCACAATATTGTAACATTTTGTTATGAAATGGATCGACTTTGTAATCTTTATCTGGTACTTTAATATATTATTATATAAAACTATTCATATATATATTATTCGGTTTTATTTATGTTAAATATGGTTATGGTTGGTCTTTGAGATTCCGACTATGGGGTTTAATTTTATTATACACAACTGTTTTACATTTGAAATATGTTACAGAAAAATGTCTAACATTTGAAGTCTGATATACAACAATGTCTTACATTTGACATATTTGTCGCAGATGTCGACTTATTTTTAATCTACTTATCAATGTATTACGTTACAAGTAGAAATACATGTCCATGTAAATTAAATGCATGTGTGGTCTGCTAAAAAGTGTTTTCTGAAAAACAAAACATGCTTAGGATAGTTCCCATCTGTCCTATAAGCACGAGGCAGCTGTTTACCTCTGCATACCAGTATAAACATGTAAACTTTAGGTTATAAAATAGGTAATACAAGTAAGAAATTATTCTCCTGCATTACAATTTATGAATATTTATGTAAGGATAGGCTAGGTTGCTTTGCAGTATTGATGCATTTCGTCCATAAAAAAAACTTTTAAGTCTGGATAAAGCTTAGCTAAAAATATACTTAAATACAAGTCATGAAAACAGAAAATCGTAATATCTTATTAGGAAGAATATTCTGTAAGTTTGTGACAATATTACTTTAAGTTTATGTGTAAGCTTTAATTTAACAAAACCTTTCCCATCTACAACAGGAAACATTGTTCCCATCCATCAATCGTAAAACAGCAATAAATCAGTCTGAAAAGATACTATGTTCGAACGTTGACCTTTAATGATTTTTAAGTATGATATTGACATTTGACACACAGTCCTGTCAGTGCGCCTGCATGTCTTCTGCTTAAAGCTAATCCTTCATTTAACAACAATGTCAGTATAATAACAATAAAGAAAACGTTCGACCATTAGCATACAGATCTGGTCTTAGTAAGGTTACCAAATGTTCAAAAAAAGTTTTAATATATAAGCGGAGCATTTTTGTCATTCATCTCAGACTATGTTTGACCTTAAATCTTACTGAAGTAATAATAAGGAAGGAAAACAGTTCTTAAAACTTAAGACAAAACAATTGATAATCAAATTGTACCTGCGTATTGAAATAGTATCAGTTTGGAACGAGTTGAACATACCTGCGTGTTTCTCTTGTAACGTTTATATCCAGAATAATAGCTTTTCATATAATCCCGTGAAACATCATTCGAACTAAACGAAACATTCGAGGAAAAGCGTGTGTCATTCATAAAAAGCTGAAATGTTGCAGAAAGGGATGACGATATTCTTCAGTGTGTGACAAACATAACAAATCAGCGCGGACATACATAAGGATATGCAAGGGAAAGTATCGACTGTAAAAACATACACTTTATACGTGTTGGTGGCAACCTTATACGAACTAATCAAAACATGTTTAGAAGTGGCTTTCCTCAATACGTTCGTAATAAAACGGTGCACCTGTAGTTAAAACGTCAAGACGTGTCTTCCGTCTTAATGGTTTTGCAAATACTCAGAATACTTTGTTTGAATGAAATGTCTTACTGTTTCTCATTATTTTCCGACCACAACATATCACATTATGTTAATAGAATGACGATAGCAAAAAGACGACTAATACGCTGAAAGAAGGATCTTTGTCCGCGAATAAATTATAAATTTGACATACTGATACAGTGAGAAATGTCATCTGATGAGACATACAATATATCAATAATAATTTAAGAAGAAAGTCTAAAATAGTATACACCTATGTATAATTAAATAACTTACATAACATCTGTATGTCGTCTTGGCCTACATCTGTGAGCAAAAAATACACATAAACAGCTTAAAGATTCTTTGCCTGTTGTATGTTTTGCCGTCTTTAACCGTATCTAAATGTGGTAAGTTGATATAATCTGGCATTCGTGTGACAAGCCTATCCTATCTAAACGGGTTACCAGTACTTGCGAGCGCATACGTAAGTCTAGATATAGCTGAATCATTAGTAGGGGAGAACGGTCCTAGAACTAATGTAATAGCCCAACGCCACACATATTATGTTTAATATGTGGTTGAATACTCGTAAAAAGCTTAAAGCAAACATTGTTTCTCTTCGCGGAGGTTGTAATCATACCTTTTTTGTACTAGTTATATTGTGGTCTATATTGACATAATTTGGACTAAATACTATATCTAGATATGATAATAAACCAAAAATAGAAAACAGTAAAGAAGTAAAATTTATTGCATTGTAAATACAAAAAAAAGCAACCACTTGTATGCACATTTCAGGTTACTTCACAATAATTCCTGTACTTTTATTAAGTTCGTTTGTTTGACACTGAATGAATTCATTAAAAAATATGTTTGTTTCTTTTATACCTAATGATAAAACATGACATTTATGCAGTGAATAACAGCAGTGAAAATAACACGATTGTTATTTTCACCGGTAAAAATAACAAATTTTAGGAATTCCTTTTACTATTTTTAGATTATCATATCAAGATGTACTTCCCTTGTTTATATCATTGTTTATATTTTTCTATGATCACGAGTGAAATAAAATCGATATTCCACCGAATGCAACAAATTTTCTTTTAATTTTGTGCTTTTTTACCGTTTATTTATATTGTAAAAGAGTTTAACTGAAGAATTTCCATGGAATAATGACGTCATTTCGTCAACGAAATGACGTCATTTCGTCAACATAATGACGACTTTTCGTCAACAAAATGACGTCATTTCAATGTATAGAGGCACGCCACGGGAGAGAGGGTCACTTTTCAGCAAAAGGGAAATTATTTTTAAAAAAAAATCTTGAAAAAGGGGCATAAAAGAAACAGAAAGTTTGTTCATGTCAGTGTAAGATCGTTTGTTATTTCACTCGTGATCATATAAAAATGATGTTTTCTATGATCACTCGAGAAATAACAAACGATCTTACACTGACATGAACAAATATCCTCTATATATTGCGTTTTGTTCAAATTGATTGTATAATATGTTGCTTATTTACCGTGGAATATAATTATAAAAGTATGTATATATTGAATTCAAATAGTTAATGTCATTACTTATATAATGGTGTGCATTTTAGCCCTCCATACCCTAATAGTATTATTAAGGTATAAAACTAATTCCTTAATAAGGTTATGAATCAATTGTCGTTTCCAAGACAACAAACGAGTAAGTAAAACGTATAAATAATTGAAACTATAACCTATATTCAATCGTTAATGTTTATTTAGTTTAAAAAACTTAGATTTTCTTAAACAACTTAATTAGACAGTTTATATTTATGCAGAATAAACTACTTTTTATTTTGTATGATTGATACATCTTAAGTACTTTAAGAAATATAGCCACCTAGTTTAACAACAACTTAAACAGCAGCTGGCTCCAATGTTGCATCGTGTTGCTTCGGGCGATACAACTGACACTGTGACTGTTACGAGCGTTCATAATGAGCAGCTGCAAAGCTTGACGTCGCATGTGTCAAATATGAAAATAATTAAACCAAAGGGACACCACTATTGGACGTCTTCAAAATCAATAGTCCGTCAAATTACCATTTATCAATACAGTGCAAGATAATTTGCACAGCAGAACAAAAAACATTAAAGCAAGGTTCAAACTGGGATAACCGTGTCGGTACTGTCAAAGAAATGTTAACGTTAATTCTTTGCTATTTATATGTATTTGAGCTTTTGAGGTCGACCAAGGCTTTGCCAACTATTGCACCGCGTTCTTGCATTAATTTTTATACATCTACGCACCAAACAATAGTATTTTTATTATACTCTGGGTAGCTTGCGTAAAACAAATCAAAAATAGTAAGACAATCGTCCAAGACAATGTCATGTAACGAAATGTCAAATGCGTATATCAATTTTGTTAGATAAAATTACAAATAAGAATTAAATGATCGGAAAAGACGCAAACTAAGTGGGATCATGCTACGTAAATACTATAGAATACATACATATATGCAAACGTTACTACTCCAACATTTTACATTAAATTTCTTAATGTAAATGGTGACACATTTGGTAAAACAAATATCCATAGACGATTAAATTGCACTTTGTGTTACAATCTCAATTGATATTATTTTCTTCACAAAGATTAAACATTTTAAAGCAACCAAATAAATTATGTATAAGTTGGTAAATAGTTTATAAATAGGGAAAACACATTGTGTTGTGGAAATATATAATATCTTCTGAAATGTTAACAGAAAAAAAATCTGGTGCAAAACACATTCTTAAGTAATATATACGCATTTTAAGGTTAATGAACTAACAAAATACCTTGCTTTTGAGATATCATGTCCAAAGCCAGTCTCTGTGCTTGTTTGGATATAACGGCAATCACATACACTTGTGTACGGGTCAATTAATTCCGTACTTTGATTGATATCACCTGAATCATCGTGCACGTCTTCGATATTGACACTCGCCTCTGAATTAAATGCTCCACCTATTTCACAAAGGTCGCCACTGAGGTCCTCGCTCTTTCGCCATTTTGCATTATGTACACTAATATCACCCAGGTCGTTTCTGCCATACTCTCCGCCGTGATTGTGATCGCGACAGGCCACGGTTAATCCAAGTCGTGATTTATCAACGCCGCCAGTATCCACGTCCTCTCCGAGACTCTCTCCCCGGAAGTCGGAGACAGTCATCTCACTGAATACTTCTTGTCCACTTCTCACATTTAGCTCGCTTGACATAGACTTGCTCCGCGATTTTCAAAGCTTCAAACACACGCTCGTTTTGTCTATCATCGTACGTCACTACATTGCAGACATTTACTGTTCAAGAAGCGTTTCTGCGTCTTGCAGCTAAAATATATGAATAACAATCCGTACAACTCGCTTTTATTAACGTACTGCCAACTTTTTCTAATGCATAAACATGATGGTGCGCACTTCTGAATACACTTGATACAGCCTATCCAGTTTTATAATCAACAGCCACTACTTCTGGTATATATAAATTATCAAGTTAAGTATATTGAAATTGAAAGGTGAGTTACGGAAATGTGATATTCCATACGTTTGAAAGAAACAAAAAACGGTCGATTTGCTACCGCACGTGCCAAAAAAGCATTTAAGACAAGTTATCAAAGTTTGTGTAAAGGTTTTATATGAGAGGTGTGATTTAACATTTATCACATACGCGCCTGTCGCTCTAAAATTGATTACCACTATCTCAAACATCGCTAGATTGGAGACATTAATGAACTTGTCGAGAACGTTTAAAAATAAGAAGCTCGTTTAAATATCACGTTTACACGTTACTCCTTCATTGTGTTAACAAGGAACAGAGTTTAAACGTCTAACATGGAATGTTATGCACAATAGTGATCCGCTACGATTTTAACACCATTTGTATACTAAATATGAATTTAACTAATTAATATTTGTAAGTATATGTATTAAGGTGTTATTCCACAAGTCCGAATAAATTTAAACCGATGAACCAATGCACAAATTAGTTGATTAAATATGCAAATTATGTTTGTTTTCCTCATACACGATTAATATCAGATGAATGTCTACAACGTAAATACACAGTTATCATAAAATCTAGATAACGCTGCAACATTTCGGACAATACATAATACACACTTATATCGACTGCTAAGTTCGTATACGACAAGGGCGATACAAACTGATACCTAAAACGGTTGACTTTAAACTGATACTGTTCAACCTGTTCTTATGACGTACTGCACTCTTACATAATTTGCATAAATGCATTATCATTTGCAACCACCGAGTGTCAACTCAGTTGTGTGATAGCCTACTATTTATTTGATATGTCTAAATATGTGACGGTAATTTGACTGGTTTATCTGCGAACAGTTTATTATGTTTTTAACTTTTGTTTTACAAAAATTCTGAAATGCATGTACCTATTAGCGCATTCCTTAGGGCATCCGAGAGTAATTTATTATTTACCACACACGAACACCTCTAACATATGTGTTTTTGATATCCAACATGTTTTTAACGAATTTGTTTCTACACTATATCAATATTTATTTAGAAGCATTACCTTGCTAGTAAAATGCACGAGCTATGAGGATCCTGTGAAAGATATCCAATGTAGCGAGCAATCTGTCTTGCAGCATGTTACATCAAGTAAGTAAAGAGACGTGAACGTCTAGCGTAGGTAGAACAACAACAACAACCAAGGCACGCTAACCATACCTTATCACATGTTCCTTTAGAGAGACATGATGCAGCAGTCTTGTAAATAAGGAGAGCATCTACGTCTGCCATTGTACCGTAAATCAATTATATTTTGCCGGCAACGTATGGCATCTGATAATGCGGCCTGATATGACATTCATAGGGCCAACCCTTAGAATCTTGGCTATCCTTTCAATAAAATATTAACAGTACGGACCGAGGGCAAGGTATTATACGTAATTATACAGTCTTATAAAATGGTGAAAGAACATGCACTGTTAAGTAAACTTGATTATTTGTCAATCAATCATCTGCCCTAGACACTCGATGTATGCACAGCATGAGTGGTGAACTTTGAACACATCCACAGTAACGCCTTTGGTGTCTGCAATTTATCAAGAGCACGTTCCCCTTACACGTGCGTGCAGGGATATGATACGGCAACCGAAAGCACAGAAATACCCACTAATGATGGGCGAATGATACGAACATGTCTGTACTACGAAAGTAACACAAACACGATACGTCCAAGATACGAGGTAACCTACGTGCGCCTTATATAATTGTTTGATAGAAATACAAAAACTTGATTGGTGAATTAAACTTTTTTACCAATCTTCGCTGATAACCACTTTCAAATTGTGCGATTCTTTTCGTGTGATATTTTCAATTTTAGCGTATAAGAAAGAAATCACTTAACCTGAGAGATACACATAGCGAATAATGAAACAAATTACAATGTATGCAGCTGTATTTCTCCAAGTTTTGAAAAAGGAACTTAAATAAAAAACCATAAACCATAATCTCTTGGCCATCATTGAAATCAAATTGACACATATAAATGTAGGCCATGATCTTAAAAGTAGAAATACCTATTAAATGGAAGAGGGGGATGAAGACAGTGCACTGTTATTGTATTTGGTTACTTGGCTATTAATCATTTTCCAAGTAATCTATAAGCACTTCGTGTGTGGCAAACTTTCAGCAAAACCACGGTAACTAATAGGTGTGTCTGCCGTTTATCTCGAGCACGAGCCCCTTGCAGAACGTGCGTGCCTCGATATGATTGGCCACCGAGAGCAAAGTAAGACACGCTAATGATGGGCGGAGAGCATCAACGAATATAATATGAAATGAGTATGTCTAGGATCAAGGGATATACGAAGGAGAACTAAATGTGCCGCTTCATTCATTCTACAAAAATATAAAACTTCGCGAAACAAGGAAATATTTTTCAATTTATACCAAACTCATGTGTTGAGATGTCGTCATTAAATCGGTTCAATCTCACGATTGAAGGTTATAATTTAAAAAGTATATGCTATTATATAAATTATGTTGATACATTATATAGAATTGGATGTTTTACTTTACATAAACTGCTTTAATTCGTAAAGAAGCTGTCTTGATTAAAACACAAATAGAAAACGTTATATATATTTACCGTTAATCAAACGAATCCAGAATATAACTGATCTAATTTAGTTCACCACTCTTTGATCATATTAAATATTGTTGAGAAAGTGTATGAAGCAACACGCAATATATACAGCCCAGTTGTAAAAACGAATGTACAACTGCAGCATTTGTCATACGTCAGGACGTAAGCATGTAATCTATCACGTAGACATAACAGTAATCTTAAAATGAAAGCGATATGCCTGCTCTTAGCCAGGGTCGTCAACCAACTGATCGCTAGGAATTAGACACGTATAATTTCTTCCTTAAAGACGGTGCTCAAATGTAACGCCCAATAATGACGTTAAAAGTGAGGCGATAAATGACGGCGTCCATTATAAAAACATGCGAATGAAATGTGTAATACTAACTTACAGCTGGGGCAAAGTAGCTAAACAACTACAACCTACATATAGAAAATAACAAAACAAACCTTTAGGTTGCGTAATATAATCGGGTAGTTCATTAAACCTTGGCCGATATATTATTTAACCCCACACGGGCGAATTGAGGATAACCTTGATGTGATGTGTAGTATTGTCCACAAATAAATTAAAGGGACTGTAAACCACGAATAACGAAAAAAGAAAATTTCTAAAATACCGTATTTTTTTTTACAATTATTAGTTTATTTATATTAAAATATCACGACTGGTATATTACATTACTTGAAAAAAGTTCATATTTTCAGTATATTCGGTAATAAAATTTCGCGATGTGAAATCGAAAGTACATCGCGAAAATAGGTGACATAACAATATACACACTATAAATAACGCAAGTAGATTGATCATTTTATATATAAAATATACAATTCACTACGCATGCACAATTTGCATTCCTGGGTTTACCACGTGACGATGATGATCAATCTACTTGCGTTATTTATAGTTTACTGGTAGTTACCTGGTATGCATACCCAGTAAAAATAAATAAATACAAAAATAAAGTAAAAATAAAAAAATACAAAAATGTTCAAGTAATGTTATATACCAGTCGTGATATTTTAATCAATATAAACTAATAATTGTAAAAAGTACGGTGTTTTAGAACTTTTCTTTTTTCGTCATTCGTGGTTTACAGTCCCTTTAATATTGTTAACCTGTAAACTCTGGTGATAAAGGGCACCAAACAAAGGCGTCTATAAAATATGAAAATACGTTGGTGTACGTTGAACGATCAATGAGCGTTCACAATAGATAAAACGATTCCCAGAAAAAACTCGCCTGAATGGCTGTTGATATAGCAATGTATTATACTTCCTTAGAATGGAACAGTACATGATCATCATAAACGTATCTAGTAATTAATTTCATAGACATACATGCTATCTTAGCTACACATAGACGTATTCGCTCAAACCTATTTCAGACAGATCCAATGGCTCTCTTTTATGATGCACATTTTGTCAAGTTTCTGTCGTAAATGATGCATTTAAAGAAATGAACGTTTGATAAGAGTATTATGTGTATCGATCAATGCAAAATTATAAAAGATGTCAATGTAGCAATGTTAATACTAATTTGATTCTCGTCGCAAGCCATCATACAACAAACTTTTACATAAAACATATTATTGACGTCCATAGATATCCGTCTGTTATTTATTGCATGTATGTTAAAAAAAACTACAATCAAACACTTGTTTGATTGAAAACAACAGGTACAGTCCTTAACTCGCGGTGGTGCGCAATTTTACACGTACACATGAACATAGGCGATATTAACTAATCTTTTTTAAACATTCGTCGTGGGAGGGATTGGACATTCCTTCACCAGTTTTGATCTACAGTAGTTATATATGCATAAGAAATAAGAGGTTGCACATTTTATGTTGATTCTCACATAAAATGTTACAATATATTAGGTTAATATTTGTTCGATTTCGGCCATGTTGAATGTATATCTCTTACTTAAACATTCTCGTAAGTTAATCTTAAATACTAGCATAGAATCTTTAACGTCGTGAAGCTGAATTTAAACTGATTATGACTACAACAATCCAACACCCGTCTAGAATGTAAGTATGAAATGATTTATCATAATGATATATGTGTAAAAAGCAATTAATATTATGACGGATCTCAATAGATCATTATCGGTGTCACCACAACAAATATGTACTTAAAGCATGCACCATACTATTACAATCACAGAGAAGAGGTATTTTAAATCCAAACATTCGTTTTAATAATTTCATTTAAATATTTGTTCGGCAAAACGTGAAACGATCGAATTATCTTCCTTATTTGGTCGAACCGCTTTATATCAGTTTAATATCACAACTTTAAATACCCATTGTGTACCGGTGTGATAACAAGTCTTCAGTGTTGAGAAGTGATAACGATATTGATTCAACGTCACAAGTGTGACAGACTTAGATATGTAATGCAATTAAATTGAAGCCACTGTCATCAACACAATGCTGTTTCAATAAATTGTCCCTTAAGTATTCCCAAAAATGACATTCCAGGCATCGTAATCGCCAGCAGTACGTAGTTTCATTATGTATTCTTTATCTGAGTATTTTCCAAATGCTAGAGTTAAAAAGTGAGAGGTGAAAAGTGAACGTGTAGCTGTATCAGCAGGAATAAAAAAGGTTTGATACGATGTACTCTATGTGTGGCAAGATATCGCAATAACCAATTAGAGTGAGGACAAAACATGTTTAAAATGGTGCCATTGCCTTGGAACGGTCAATGCACAGCCTAAGGGGTTAAAACCGTGTTTAGGGTAACCATACCTCACATTTGTTAAAAGATAATCCGTATCGATTTAATTATCATTCAATTCACAATGGTCAGTTGTAACCAAGATCTGTATCTTTTTGACACTCAATAACAAAATAGCAAGCATTAACTACATCTCGTATGTCTGCTTGCAGATTGAATACCAATGTTGTATCTATGTTTTAATGTATATATGAACAATGATTTCAGTTTTACAGAAAACAACAGTTATTGCTATTTGTCAAATTCCGTTCATGTCGATGCGCAATAATTGCGTCTGTAAAGTGGACCCTGTTGTAAACAATGTAAAACTACACCATATTATCCATATTAGTTTAGGTTCATCCGTCTCACATTAATACTTTTTGCATACGTACTGTTAAGTATAGTATAGTATTAAAAATAAATATGTGTACGTGTTTGTGTTCGTGAATTACTTATGGTTATTTGATATGTTTGTTTACCTTACTAATGGTTAAACCATGCGGTAGAATAAGGTCGATTATTCCAGGTTCATCAATTGATTCGAATACCTAATTACGTCTGCTTGTACTATTAAAGTAAGTGCAGAAAAAGAGAACTAGAGACAGAAGTTCATTTAACTTGTGAATGAGATATGTTGTGTTTACTTAAGCTGCAGATATCATCGGACCATTAAGATTGAAGTGGAGTGCTATATAACTGGTTGGTACAGTTAAGTTACCATTACCGGATCAGTAGCGTAAAGCATTTGTTCTGGTGAAAAGCAATACATGTTTTGAGACTTCTTTTACACCAGTTTGATAAAATATTACCTTTGCTTACTGTTTCAGCACATAGTCTTATTTTTAAACGCAGGCAATATGTATTTGTGAAACCTTTTTTTTGTAGCAGAATTCATGCATTACCGGATCAGTTGTAGCCACAACGGATCACGTGATCGAAACCACTCAGGAGGGCATCTAACACGCTATTTGAACTGTCAAACCATGAACTGTGCTGTTTACAATGACAAAGATACATTGACAGTTAGTATTTAATGTTTTGAATGTATATGTTATATTCATTTTGTTCTTATTAATTGTTTTCTATATGTGATCTTGTATCTACACTTTACGCATGGTGTTCTTGTGTGTATTATCTGTTGAAAATCCTAAATAGATCCAACATATATAGGCATCTTATAAACCATGCAAATTGTTTGAATCATATTTTATCCTCGATATTGAACATGGCACATAAATAAAACATTATGATTGAGATCATGTATAATAAGAATCAACAAGATTTAAATATATTTTAATATAATATATTATCAATTCGCACATTATCACGCTTGATCCGTTATTGCCCTAATTCTTTATTTCATTTAAGGTGTTGCAAAATCTTAAACACGAATCAAAATTGAAATGGTCTTTTGCAGGCAGAAAGGCTACTAAATGAACTTAACATTAATGCGTTAACTTCTTACTTCCCACCAACAGAGTTATAACATGTGGCCGCGACAAATGTTCAACATCGTTTTGGAAACGAGACGTTAGTCACCAAAGTCGTACGTACATGTCAGCAAAACATACCGAAATGCTTGACAACGAGTATCTCCGATTATGACAAAAATCAATGGGTTTTACAGAACAGGCCTTGAATATGCTGTGTGCAAAATATCATCATAAAATGTCAACTATTAATTGCGATACGCAGTCTTGAACATCAAAGTGATCCGCTATGGGTAATGATCATGTAATGGTAATTTGACTGTATCGTATTGAAATATTGTGATTGTTATGTTTGATTCCCAGCTGGGAATTCAATACAATATGCATAACATCTCAAATTATCATAGAGTAAACATGCTGATAGTTGGCAAAGATTAGTCATAACAATGAAAGTAGTCGTGAGAGTACTTTCCCTTTGGAGTTGGCACACATTTGCCAATCTGTCAGCAAAGGGCATATAATGCGTTTCATACCTTACGTATATAAAATCATGATGACGGATTGTTTTGCATATTATATTCTCTTGTTAAAATGTGTAAAAAATGTGACAAACCAGACAGAAGGTCGTGTGTATTCCATAACAAAAATATATATGTTTTATATATGTTTATTAAATATATATACAATAATAATATTTCTTTAATTGTTTCGCAAATATGGTATACAGTAAATATTACTTTGAATGTTCTGAAAGTTAAGTATATATAACATACGCAAGCTTATCTTAACGTGGCTGTCATAAATAATAAGAATTACAAAAACGTGGCGTATTTTCCGTTCAGCCTATGAATCAAGAAATTAAGTCTTTTTTTAATGCCTGGCTAAGCCTTTATTTGTCAGTCAGCATTTCGCTTAAACATGACTGGCATGTATGTGACCCGACCCGGGATCGAACCCGGGACCTCTGGATAACAACGCAAGCGCCTTATCCACTAAGCTACGGAGGCACGTATGATTGCAATTAACTTTTGTTGATCATACAAGATAATGTGGAGAAGGGTTTGACGCAATCCGCAATAAACACAGCCAAGTTGGAGTATCCAATATGCAACTGCCAAAAGTGTTAAAGTCTGAACGTGTTCCTGCAGTCCTTCACGTAGACCGAACAGTAATCTTTAAATGAAGGTGATATTGTCTATCAAAGATATATTGTCTGCTCTGTGCAAGGATTGTCAGCCAACCCGTCGACAGGGATTGGACACGTGTAATCCCTTCCGTGTAGGAGGGTGTCATGTTGCAACGTCAAATACCGACGTCAAAAATGTGGCTATCGGTTGACGAAGCACCTCCCTTCGAGTGTTATTTGCAAAAATGACTTACACCGAGTAAAAATGACCTAAAGAACTTCAACCGATTTTACATTGTCCTAGAATATATTATTTAATATATAACATATAATATTTGTTAACCTTGCAAAAGCGTATTTAGAATGTCCATGCAATGAGGGTGAACTTTCTAGTGATTGTAAAACATAGGTTTACAGTTTTTAAGTTCATGTTTTGCGTAATTGAACGCAGATTAAGCACGCGCCTTATTAAAACAATAACCAACTAATAGTATTTGCAATACAAATAATAAGTTTAATAATGCTACTCAAACACCTTTGAACCAACACATGAAATGATGAAATGATTTTTCTTCGTAAGTTCAAACACTAAAAGTCTCTAAATGATATCACTTATCACTATCACATATCATTATACAAAAAAAAAACAGACTTACGTTGCGTTTGTGTGTCTTATGCTTTAAACATATGGTTATTCCCGGGGTATTGATAAACACATTCTAAACAGCACTTAAAAACATCAAGCGATTCTAAGACTTAATTCTTAAAATAAAGAAAACTGAAATGTTCTTACACTACGTTAATGTTTTGTCTAGAATGTACCAGGCGACACAGTTATTGCCATGTTTAAGCTGCTCCTGACACTGTAAGGAAACTAGTCATATATCGCCGTATTCATGTAAACTTTTTTTCTCTTTATACTGGACAATTATGGAACTTATCTGACGACAAACACAATCAGTCAGTACGCGTATGATTTGCTGTGATAAAGTTCCCATGACTAAATCTGAAAACAGTAATCTCGGATTCTTGTTATGTTAGCGTATACATTGTGTATGGAGTTTGATAAGAACATAAGTTTTCAGAAAAATTGCGATACGTTAATGCAATCAAGAACATTCAACGTTATCAGGCGAAAAAAGACTCGTAATGAACATTGTCAACGGCACAAAACAGGTTAAAAAAATACCCTTATGCTAGCACTAGTAATGGCATACAAGATATGTAGTAAACGGACAATCGGACACACAAAAAACACACGTCGTAATCCTGATATCCGACTTGTTATAGAGTTATATTTTTGAATAAATAAACAAAATCCAAGCATATAACTGCGAGAACTTGATATAGTTGAATATGATATGTATCTGATATCAGTAAAATACAATGCCTACATTTCATTTTGTTTAGCTAAATTCATCTTTTAAAAAATATTTTTCAACGTTAATGATAGTTTTCTGCAATTTACTTTCCCTTTAATGTATACGTATTACAATTGATCGAAAGTGACAGTTTGTTCTTCAACAGTCATCGTTTTATGTTTCGCCATAAATAATGTGCTAATAAAGTTATTGTTTTGTAAAAAAAATAAAAAATGTACCGAAATGATTATTTTTAATGTATTGGTTTCGTGAGCGATTTTCTCGAAACGTCATCGAACACAAAGGTTTGCCCTACATAAACGAGATAAACAAAAGGCGTTTTGTAAGTAAATTATATCATATATATGTTACGTTGCAGACGAGTAGTCAGATGATGGCTCCACCACCCCACTAACACAATTGATCTAGCACGTGATAAACAAAAACATGCAGAAATATTGCCCGGTTTGCGTAATGAGAATTTCAAATATTTGCAACATAGCGTGGTTCAACGGTAAAACTCATACTTCAAAGAGATAATTATGGCTGCAGATAACATCAAATTTACTACTGTACATACAACAGTGTTCCTTTCATTTAAAAAATGCACAGAGAACCAAATCTACCAGATACCAGTACAGCATTCATGGGTGGGTCTCATGCATCAAAACCAGACGTGCATAACTTCTGATAATATCAAGGGGTAAAAATTCTTCTAGTTGACAAGGGGTAAACCGTCCATTGAAAATGAAAGTAAAAATTAATTTCCAATAGATTCTTCACTTTGACAATAAAACAAGAAAAGACGGTGCTGCAAAATGCTTGTTTTCTCTAGTTTGCTTTTTAAAAGTTGCCCCTTGTGATTAGCCAACACAACATGTGTGATCATCTCTCGACGTTTCACATATATTTGCCTAATAAAACGAACATGATTTAAAATTTTAATCACGCATTTGATGCTTATAAATTCTTACGATTATGCAGGTTATTATAAAACATCATATTAGACTACTCTTGTCCGGATTTCCACCTGTCCCCTTTTATACAGCATCCTGTTCATTTCGTGAACCTAGATCTTTCCGTTTTTATTAAAAAGAGAATTACAACACTTACACTATATACTTATATATGGCCATATATAAAGTATTGTTATTCGTCAACGAATATCTAAACAAATAAACTGTTATATGTTGGTCTTGTCATGATAATAATCGCGGTGTCTGCCGTTTATCTGGAGCATAACACCGTATAAGTGGTGGAAATGTATGTGATGAGTTAACGGCACACACACACAAAAGTTGATCTGCTAATTTCAGGAAGTATAAAAACAGAGTGTTACAATGAAAAGGACATTTAAAGATAACATCTCAGATATGTTAAGTAGAACAGATTTTTAAGATAAATGAATGAATTAATGAAATGAAAACTGGATAGAGCAGTTATTCGACATTATTAAATGTCTTTTAATATTGGCCAATTACCACACTCAAGTTGTGGCGCACTTTTGTTGAGACATCATCATTGATTCTTTTCATTCTGACAAATGCGGAAAACAATATAACACAGCCATGGTCGGTAATGCTTAATATGTGCGTGCATTTATCAATTACATAAAATTTGAAATATAACGTTAAATGTTTTGTTAATGTAGTCATAAGTACATGGACAAGAAATGCTTTATTTCTTATTAATGTCTGTCTTGATTATAAAAATAGAAAACGCGGAATCCGAACCGTTTCGCCTTTAAGTCCAGAAATGATGTGAAGTATTAATTTTCGCGTTTGTTAAGATCATATAAAATAGTGTGGAGAAGTGTGTGACAAAATTTGCAATTTACACAGCCAAGTTGTTTTCTTATAGTATGCGCGAAAGCAAAATGTGGCATCAGTCTGGACGTTTGCATGCAATACTTAACGTAGACAGCATAGTTATCTTTAAGTGAAGAGGAGAACGTCTATTCTTCGCGACATGTGTCAACCAATTCATCCACAGGTTTTGGACGCGTGTTTTCCCGTCCGTAAATAACCGAGCTGGACTCAATTGTAGCGCTCTATAATGACGTCGAAAATGTGGCGAGGATTTACTGGGTGTTACGGTGTTTGATCCTGTATGTGCCTACGTTCAAAATGTTCAACAATTTTAATACAACGGGTGCAAAGGAAATGTAGTACTAAACCCGATATGTTATTGTCCCAGAAAATAGTAAAATGAACATTTCACTTGTGTAGTATAACCTTTAAGGGAATGTAAACTTTGGCAGACATACAATACAATGGCATCCTGAGAATGTCCATGGAATGATCTGTATTTGTTTAGACATAATTTCTATGTCTAAACAAGTAAAGATCATTCTCAGGTTGCCATTGACAGTAAAGAAAGAGACAGTTAAATTGCGATCTTTTTTTAAATCTCCGAATTGTTTATGTTAGAAAGTACATGGTTGGGGGTTGGTTTAATTGTACAATCTACTTAACAACAGGGTCAAAATGCACCGTGAATTCAACCTGAGACCAAAGGTATTAAATATTTCAAAGCACGTTATTTTTGCACAATTTGCCAAACAAAAAAACAATTGCCCCACTCCAAGGAGGTCATGTTTTTTACATACTAGAACGTAACGAGATATAAGATAAGAAACCAATTAACATTATGAGCAAACATTTCAGTAAGATCAACACATTATCGTTTGCTGAACATTTAGACGTGGCCTGTACTGATGTTTTATTGTTTTTCAAGTGCTGTACTAGCACATATCTTAGATCTTTACAAATCACATTCATCAATCATAGTAATAGCATTTCCAAATAATACATACTTTTAGCTGAATATTTTTCTTCATATCATCTCCAATGTTTCATCACTCTTTAGCGAATAATTCTTGGGATGTCGGCTCCAGGTCAACGTGACTGTATTCTGATGTTTTAAGAGTACATGACATTACGGTTAAATAATGATTCAAGACAACCTGTTAAGACGGGCAAATTGGGAAACGAAAGAAAATATATGTTATGCATAGCATCAATTATTTGAGTCGAAAAAACTGGAAAAAGCAAAGCAACATATGATCGATCTACTCGTATAACCATACTAAGAATCATGTAATCAAGAAAACCAAACGAACGAAGATGTCTGTATACAATGACAGGGCGATGGTGTACATCGAAAGATCCATGAGCTCTGACCACAGATGTAATGGTTGTCGAAGAATAACTCGAATGAATGACAGTTGGCATAGCAACGCAAAAGACTTTCTTTGGGGGAAACACTACCTGATCCTCATAAACTCATGCACTAATCCATTCCATTGCTAACTAAACAAATAGGTATTTGCCCAACATACTTCAGACCTCTCTAACGGCTCATTACATGATACACAATTTGTCAAGTTTCTACTTAATATATTTTGTTAAAGAAATCAACCGTTTGATATGCGAATAATGAGCAAAGTTGCTATCGATCAACTTTCTAAACAAATAAATATTGCAACATTATGACGTATGAGCCTTGTATCATTACAGAACGGAGTAACTGTTTGTTTAATGCAAATGCAATCGACACAAGATCCGTCCCTTACAAACTGGTTTTTGTAATGCACTGAACACGTCGTTGTGCAATAAGCTGTCGCTGCAGTTTTACACGTACACAGTGCAATAACTGATTCACTGATTAGTGGTAAGACGTTTAATGCAATAAACCCAATATGTACACCATAACAATCAATCTTTTTGTACATTATCTTTTCAATTTTTAGTTTAAGTTTTGTAAACAAATTGAAATACGTGGTTATTCACCGGAATCTATGTAGTTAAGTTAGTAGTAAAACATAATCCTATTCATACTTTACACATACTTAATATTTCTGCTTCTGCTTCTGCTACCTATTGCAATGCCACGCAGTTTCACGCGTGCACAGTGCAGATAAGGTCTTATATGTTTGACCTTAATATGTTGAATATTTTACAATAAAGTTTTGTAAATACATTCGGATATCGTTCGGTATATTTCTGTAAATGATGAATGTGTCAGGTATAAAACGAACTTCATGGTAGGCGGCAAACCCGACTCAAAGTGATCTGAGAATAGGCTGATTTTACCACGTCCTTCTTTAAAACTAGGTTTAAGGATCGTGTACGTTGTCTGATAAGTCACATATGTCGATGCATTTCTATATACGTACCGATACAATACATATCAACCTAACATGTTTTCACAATGACAATGTGTTTTGATTGTTGATAACTCGAGCCCCGGTCTCCAGTAAAGCACCACTGAAACATCAGCATCATTATCTTCAATAATTAACAATTTATGTTCAGATAAATATGACAAACGATCAGCACTCTTCTAAACAGACAACATAAACATAAGGACGAATACTTAAATGTACAACATATTTCCTAGAATGGATTCCTATGTAATGTTAAAGTTCTTTGTAAATCAAGTTGTTTCCTCATAATGGATTCAAATATTCAAAGGTTCATTCAAGTAAAGACCTTCCAACGGAGAAATGCTTCACAGATACAATAGTGTATGTCATTTTAAATGTTAAAATCTATTTGGAGCAATCTTAACAGACCAATGTCGTTGAAATTTAACAAAAACGCACGCGAAGCGTGTAAGTGCGAAGCTCTATTGAAACAATAACCAAGTATTAACAATCAAATCAATCTTTCTATTTAGTTCATTCAAAACACTTTTTTTTAATATTTATGTCTATAAATATATAAGTCATTTTGTACAACCTATATTTAAAGTTTAAATACCAATTGTTGTATCTGTGGGACCGTGTGATATCTGGCAACTTGATCAGGAACTTGCAAATGGTAGTTAGTTTGCTTCCTTTATTCAACTCAATGTTTATTTTTTGTAAAGCTCTGGTTACCTTCATGAAGGACATTACCGACATCGTAATCGCCCACAGCGAAGCTCTAAACACCAAACAAAAAACACAATCAAAGACAATGTGGTCGTATTGACAGTCAATAAACATGAAACATAGAATTCATTGGTATCATGTGTAATCCAACATCTATTCAACATCAATAACATCCGTATGATAACAAAATATGCAATAATTGCAACCCTTCAGACTACATAGGACAAGTAATGAGCGGAGCTATTAATTATAAATTTGAATTGCAGCATATTCAAAAGGAATCTAGTACCGAGGCCATGTAAAGTATGGCAACTAAGATACGCAATACAACGTTGACAAATTTCAT
The DNA here is from genome assembly GCA_007657795.1 of Dreissena rostriformis. Classification (NCBI taxonomy): domain Eukaryota; kingdom Metazoa; phylum Mollusca; class Bivalvia; order Myida; family Dreissenidae; genus Dreissena; species Dreissena rostriformis. The sequence continues at coordinate 64,155 of VMBQ01002399.1, forward strand.
TGCATACGTTTTCAGTTTATAGTGACATCACACTTCTTTTTCTTTCGGTTTGCTGTCATATCATGTGCAACACGTTTAGAAAAAAAGTCAAATTATACAGGATTCGTTCGTACGATATCCTTGATATATATTTCCAGTTTAAATATATTGTAATTTACTGAGGTATTCAATAAGCATGACACATTTTGCGCAAAAGTTTGGCTATAAGAAAATGTTGCAAAAACCGAAATACCAGACAGAGTAAACGGTGCGATTTAAAGCGCGAAAAGCAGTTGAACAGCCCACACAACCGGGAAACTAGGTCGTAATGGTCCATTCAGGAGAATTTGCCATGGGCGGAAACGACGCACGCCCCGAACTCCCTTCAATTTGCCAACGTTTGATCTTTTTCAATCACACTTATTTGAACGAAAACTATGTGATTGTATGGATTTGAAGTCATTTTTAAGCAGTTTTAGTTAGCATATTTTGTCTGTAGTGCATATACCTTACTTTCTCTTCATTGCTCCTTTTCGTTAATGTAACACTTTTTCAATATTTAAACTATACTATAGCGAGTGAGTTATTGTCAATTTCATGATTGTGTATGGTTTTAAAAGTGTTCGTTTTTTTTAACGGTAATGGTTTAATAGTCCGCCCATACACTTACCCAAAATCATGCATACGCGTCTGCACTTAATTGTGATAATAACATAATTATATAAATGTATTTATTGTTTGCTCTCTACGTGATACCAATTGTTAGATAAACCTTTCCAAGTGAGTTTTATTTCGTTGATAAAATAATATTCACATACCGGACTAATTAATTCACTAACATTAACATTGCTAATGCCTATTATGAAGAAGATTTCGTATTAACAACTGAAGAGCCCCATAGGTTTGTACTGCATTTTGATTAAACATCATACGACAATATCGCAGGACACAGTTGTGGCCTAATATAATGGGGTATGAACTCAGCACAGATCGTTTTGCAATTAAATTAACCAGAGATACATAACGATGCAGGAGCAGGAACAGATTATGGATGAACCACTCAAAGTACAACAGTGATCTAGCACCTGTTGTACATAACATACAAAAACAGTGACCTGGTGGGCGTAATGAGAATGTGAAACATTTCTAACAGTAGATGGTTCAACTAAAAACGTCCTACTTGAAAGTGATTGGACTGCTGCTTACATCAAACTGCAGGTGCACAAAGGTCTGCGTGTTCCTTTCGCATCAGATATGCACAGAGCAACGTGCTATTTAGATGCCAGTGAAGTCTTCCAGAACGGCTCTGGTGCTTCAACAGCACAACATATACGTTTTTAGAAACGGACTTTCCATGACCAGCGGAGTTTTAAATGTGCGTTAGAAATATTATAATGGATAAACAGGATGCCGATATAAAAAGAATTAATACAACTAAGCAACGTTACAATGCAATGAGGCAAGCTTATGTCACCAGAAATTAACGAATCACTTTGTTGTTACTGCTTTCAATCATTTTACATAACGTAAATAAAGAGTATTATGACGCATGGTGCAATGTGCACAGCCGTTTCGCAAAATTCAAACGACTGCAACCTTTTTTGTTATATTCGCCATGACTGTTCTCAAATGAACACTGCCTTTAGGGCGACTGTTTGAAAACGTGTCGTTTCATTGTTTTATTTGTTCCTGCACAATTCGACACGGAAACCAATGTGATGTCTAATTAATTATGCATGACTTCACAATTTTGCTAGGGTAATCTCCCAATCTATCAATAAGCATAGCGTATTTGAATGAAGGTGGGTTCCGAACTTCCGATGGTGACTATTTGAATAGTTTACGGATTTCCCCCAAGTAATAATCTCCTATCAGTTATAATTAAAATACAATACAAACGTCATTAATTCATTTATGAACATGTATGGTAAGAAAGTGATTAATCTCTATACAAAGTCTGACAACGCTATTTGACACTTACTTGTAGCCTAATAATATGAGAAATGAACTCGGCGTAATCTCTTGGATATACCACTCTACTAACTTCAGTGATCTACAACCTCATGTACAAAACATGCAAAACAATATTGCAGGGGTTAGCCTAATGAGATTTGAGATATTTCATCAATACATGGTACACTGGTTTAATTCCTTCTTCACAGCGATAATAGTCTGATAACATCAAAACTGCGCTGGCATAAACGTCTCAGTTTTCATATTTCTTCAGATATGCTCAGAACAAAAGGCTATTCAGATTCCAGTGCAATCTTCCAGAACGGTCTGGTGCGGTTATTTCATAGCATAAGCTTTATTAACGCATGGGATTTCAATAAAATACAAATAATACTGAAATTATCAAATCACTCGTAGAATATTCATTTAGTTAACTGTCAGCTTCGTTAGATGGTATGAACAACAGATTAAATAACTGTGAGGCTGATTTCTGATTTTAAGACAAACTCTTAACTTTTGACTGTGCATATATCATTTACTAGTTCACTTCTTATACCGTCAAAGCACTAACAAAGTAAGTAACTCTTAGACCATATTTTAGCGCTTAATGCAGAATGGTTCATACTAATGTTATATGTACATAAATTAGAAATGTGTTAAGTTACAATGTAAACTAACATGTGTAATTACACTCAACGAATTCACGCATTTTTTAGCAACATTTCACAAAAGATACCCTGTACCATCAATCATCTTTCCAAACCAGCGCATCGACGTGAAGCCTATAATTCGAGGATACCATTACTTACAAGTGTGTTTGGAACTTGTTACCCGAACACGGAAGGCAATATGTAAGCACTGATGATGGACAGCGAACAAGAACGGATTTTAATCAAGAATATCAACGTAAACTGTAAATGATGACAAATTCGAGACATTACTTAACATGACTTTGGGGCATTGTCAATACACTGTAACTGAACAGTTGGTAAAAAAACAGGAGCCATTATTCAATAAGCATTTTCGTCCAAGCATTTGCCTTTGCTCTCCTATATTGTGATTTAATAATTAATTTGATTAACTATAGGTAAACACTTGTCCGGTATTTGTAGGAAAATTCATAACGCAATCATATGCAATTATATAAACTAATCTTACCAAATGCAATAAATTGTAAACAATATAAGTTTAAAAGAATAAGATATGTCCAAGCAGAGATTTATATTTTTATTCAGATATAGTTCAATTTATAAACATATAAACATGGTGACCACATCGACATTGATAAAACTAGACATGTTCACCATAAATGTTATTTCATTACTCAAAATATAAATAATGACAAGAAAGAGACTGAAGCATGATGCATTTGAACAGAAATTTAGTAAATTTCATTTTGAAAATGCAACTTGTTTTTGCCATTAGTAAGTTCTGTTTTAAACAGTCTTACCCGTAAATTAAACAGTTTTATTCAAATGAATGGGCGATGCATGCTTTTCTAGGGCAAGAGTTACAAACCCCACAGCGACAGTGATTTGCCTTGTTTGTACAAGATATATGAGTGACTGTTACCAATGCGACGAAAGTGTAATAAGCATCTACCTCTGTTTTGAGAAAATGTTGACATACTGAAAATGTCATTAAGCATTCTAATGCTTTATGATGGCAAACAAAAGCAAATAACGTTAGATGGTACACATTTCTTGTCAAATTGTAGACCGTGGCCGCGATAACCTTCAACTCAGCAGTGAACACAGGAGTGTCCTGATTGGATGTTTCATAAAGCAGCATTATTGCCAGTTTCTGGTAAATTGGTCAATTGCCTCATCCGTGTCTATGCAAATCTCAAGTATTGGAAAAAAACAAATATGGAGGATTTAAAAAAGAAACTTCTTATTAGTTTACACGCGACATTTAAGAAATAGTATTTTTCTATCATGGTTTGTTGTCGAATAACCCACAGTAAGGAGTATAGATGCGTAGGAAATAAATCACGAGTGCGAAGCACGAGTGATTTGATAACACGCATCTATACTCCTTACTGTGGGTTATTCGACAACAAACCATCATAGAAAATTATTATTTCGATTCTAACACAATTCTGATTGATTTGGTTCAAGCTTTTGGACGTGAACTATATTTTTAAATACTCCGCCCTTCTTAGTACATAGTTCACTATTTATTAGTGACGTCATTGAATTGTACAAACATATGACGTCGTGTTCATTCATAACTCTTTTGCAACTGACGTCACTTTTATTGAAACAAAAATCGTAGACACTAAATGACGTCACGTTTATTGATGCTACTGAAAAGCTGACATGCTATAAATGTTTTCTTAATTACGTTTCCTAACAAATAACATTCTTTGTAGTCGTTGTTATGCAACTTATAACCAAATATACAATGTGTTGTTTCATTACATTTATATACATGATACATTTATTACATTTCTTTTAGAGCGGGTTTTAGCACGTGCATTTTACTGCAATATTTTCTTCGTTTGTTCGGAACTATTTTCGAAACATTAAGCTCCGCCCATAATTATTGCAGAATAACCAATGGACGATTTTCTTCTTTGTCTATATGAAATTTGGCACGTGCCGTGTTAGAATTGTAGAGAAACAATGTTATAACTTCGTTGGTGGTTGCATACAGTACTTGATCATAACCTTACTGAAATACGATAACAACGATAATGCTTTGCGTACAAATGCGGACGAACCGTTTTAACTGTGAGAGCTGATTTTTAAATTGAATAGAAAACGTGTTTTTAATTTCATTGACGTGAATCTTTTGTTCGATAGCTTCCTGCACACTACAATTTAAAAGTTCATTGTCTGGTAAGATACAATGATTAACAACGGTTTAATTGTGACCAATCCTTTTAAGCGAAGTGTAATCCTAGCATTCTTCATGTCAACACACTAATACGCATTAAAACGCCGTGACAATGACGTTAGCCAATCAGTGGGACAAATTATTTGTCTGGCTGTGGTGAAACACTTAAGTTGCATTATGTATGATTTCCTTTAAATATTCATAATTTCCTTTTAGCTAAAATAACAGAAAACGTGCATTGTTTTGCCGCACAATCATGTTCTCAACATCTTGTCCTTTGTGAATTATGATTGAACTCGATTAGGTGATGTGGTACCTGTAACGTGATATAGTGGCGCTTGCAAATTAAATGCCAATCTTCCTACGTGACCTACACACATAGTAAGTTTAATCACTTGATTTATATTTTAGTTCAAAACATTGCAGTGGTCTAGACGAAACAAGTGTCAGCCTAAAAGAAAGATGCGTCATGTCATTGTTAAAAGGAGTGAATACGTGTCAGTCAGGAAACTAAAACGACAAATGTGATATAGGGATAGATCTAGTACAGAAACCAAACATTAACATTCCTCTTTACTATCACATTCAAATTATAGGAGGAACACTCCATGACTCCAATTTTGCTAAAACACTGATTAAATGTAAACGCGGCTTTTCGAGAGTCCATCAAACGGTCCGATATAGTTTAACCTATAAAATAACCTGAATAATATTTATAAAACAAAGCACACAATTAATTATAAATATCTTAAGCGCACATAAGAGTATTGTTTGTGTATGTTTAAAGGTGATTTTTTAGGTTTAACAAGTGTTGTTTAAAACAACAATGTGTATTAACATGAACGAACGTGTTTAATTTACTTAGTTTTTATTTCAATTAAAAAACTATTTATAGAACATGCTCATGCGGATATTATCAAATCTTTAGAAACCAATCATAAGAACCGGATCATTATGAAACAGTAAACATGCCAGATATTATTCGAGATAAATTTAGCCAGTTAGTTGACAACATATTGCTGATGAAGACACTGTATTTTAATACACAATACTACACAATTTACTGCATATTGGCATAACGAATATGTGTATTTGAAAATATGTTAAGTTATAAAATGTAGAATTCATTCACAGGATGGGAATGACGTACAAGCATGCTTTAGTGTTAAACACTCTTAAGACGTTTTCAAATCAATGAAAGTAAAATACTCGTGTTGATAAATATGTTAATAACGGATGCGTTAATTTCTCAATATATTTGCTTTGTTGTACCGTATGTTGGTGTTAACCTAATTTTGTTGCATAAACACAACGTCATTGAACGATTGTTTTCAAAATCGATGCTAATAAAGTGAATAACCTGTTAACAATGTTCAACATTATAACGTTAAGATATTTTTGCTACCTTTAACTTCGTATACTCAATGTTATTCAACGCACCGCTATGGCCTAGTTACGGGAGAAATAGGTTTTGTGAGTTTCAATGTACCAAAGCTACGTAAACCTGCAGGCGCAGTACATAACAGATGATGTATAAACCACTCTACTTACAACATTGATCTAGCACCTGATAATATATAATGACAGTGCACTGCATGGTTGGCGTAATGAGAATCTTAAATATTTTCAACAGTGCATGGTTCAACGGTTAAACTCATACTTCAAAGAAATATTACTGCTGTTGGCATCAATACTACTGCGGCACAAGAGTCTCTGTGTTTCTTTCACATCAGATATGCACATTGAGATGCCAGTGTAGTCTTCCAGAACGTGTCTGGTGCCGTTATGATCAACATACGTTTTGCACCCAGCTGGGATTTCAATAAGACACTCATAACCGCAGAGATTATTAAATCGCCTTTTGAGTAAATACCTCTATAACAAAAAGTTGTGAGAAAGAATATATTTTATCCTACTTCACCGCCCTAGTATTTTCTAGAAAGCTGTTTCGACTTACTTGTTGCAACCGCTGAAGAACGAAATTTTTAGACGTCTAAAAAGGTTTCGGACCCCGCATGCCATTTCATGTTTCTCTCTTCATAACAGTCGATGAAATATGTTTTGTTCTAATTTTACACGACGAAACAAACAAAAGTTATTTAAAATGAAAACACGCACTCTGAGATATCATCTGTAAAATCCGATGATCCAAAGGGGTAAATACTCGGACATATGTTATTGATCATTATATAAACGATAGTACGTGAATATGCCTTGATATATTTAACTAGTATATGCTAACTGCCTATTAACTTTAATCTGATTTAAAACTTTACATATACAAATTAAAGTTACTTATTCATAAATGGTGTCCACTAAATAACAAGCTAGTGAATCCTGAAAATCACATTTAAGGTGTTGATAAAATCAGGAATTTACCAAATCAAAATTATCCGTGTTTGTGGATGTAACGGAATTGTAAAATTGCAAAGTTTCTTCAAAACATCATATTCTTCCTCCGTAATACACATATAACGCATGTATTTTACATAACACTAATATTGTTGTTTTGATAATTTGTATATCGAAACCTCATGTTGGCATTGTGGAAATAACGCAAACAAAAAATTAAGCACGTTTCACAAGTTTGTGTTGCTGTGTACTAGTATTTCTATGTGGGAAATTTACTGCTGAGTAAACTCCCTTGTGTTATAATATATTTACATTTTAAATAATTATAATTATTTGTTTCCTATTCATGCAGCTGAAGAAGAAGAACGCGTGCGCATTGAGGCCCACTTTCACAAACTTTCTGTCAATTAAACTCAACATTTCAGTAATGCTTTGTTATTTGCATTTACAGGTTTATTCAAATAGAGATATGGTTCAGCTTTCAAGGTTCATTATCAGTAAATCTTAAACATTTTTGCCTAAATATCAAAAGAATAAATTAAAATGTTATGTATCTTGTTCCATTCTTACTTCATGTATTTTGATAGATGCAAATGGTTTAAAATTTCTTCTTTCAAATTCAACAGCCATGAATCGACAACCTTTGGATATGTTCGGAAAACCATTGAATCAGACATTGTTATTATTTAAATATGCGAGTGGTTAATCAAGTGATAATGCAAATGGGGCAACGGACGTTACCATCTACGGAAAATCGATAGAAGCTTGAGAGGGAAATATATAATTATAGATCTGAACTAGTATGAAAGTAAATAGGTTATTAATACTTGATATATGGCAAGAAATCGTAAATACAAATTCAAATTCATAAAAAAACATAGCGAGTAAAGTAAAACGGATTTTGTTTTAATCTTTGTGATAATTTCAACCCCACTTTACAGGGTCTTTTGAGTTGTCTTACACGTATATATCAAATCGCGTTAATACGATACCTAACGATAAGATACGATACGATACGATAACGAGTACAAATTAATCATATTTAAACAAGACGTGCATGGCGACCAAAGGAAATCATGTTTACATTGAACACGATCAACTATTGCTTATACCATTAACTCCTACATTAACAAATCATACACACCAAGGCAAATATAATAGAAATAACTTTAAAGACAAACCTTGCTCAGATGTCGTGGACTAAGTCCCCTTCATTGCATACGGACGCTCACTGTTTACTTGTTTTATTAAAACCTGTACTGTAAGATGATGATGCAATATATGGATTATTGGCTGTTGGAGGCCCGTCAAACTAAAAAAATAAACATTTGACTTGTACACATGTTTTGTTTTAAAGCAACATGCATGTTATCAAAATATGAACCATGTGTACGCAACATCATGACAAGTTACAAGGAGGTGAAATTTGCTGGGAGCCGATGTGTCCAATGTTTAGCGGTCACTGTCGCTGATCTCCGATTATCGACGAAAAACACAACGTTAAAAGGCCATTCTCAGCTGGAATGAGAGTCCATTCTGCTGGCAGGAACATGACCTATTATAGTACGCAGTTGCCCGAAGGCTAGTAATGTTGCATTTGAACGTGCACGTCATTTCATGCGTGTCTCCTCCATCAGAAGTCTCGAATTGATAAGCGATATCGAGGAATGGCATTACATTCATTATTATAGGCATTTTCACCATTTAACTAGCAAATAAAAATTAAGAAGATTCTTTACTAGAATTCTTCAAAAACCATGATTTCGGTTGTCAGTGTTTTGACCTTGTCCTTGGTCCGACCTTTCTGGACGCTAATGTTAGGGGCCACGATCGGGGATCGTATTTCTGGTATAGACATCGGTTTTTCATTTCATTACTTGGTAGTACTTATTCAGAGTGTATAATGTTATTACCATTAACTTATTCCCTCAATAGCTATGTTGGCCTACATGGCATAAGTGCTTGAATGCGGTTCAATGCTGCGTTTTTTTATCACAAAGAGCATGATGACATTCAGTCTTAAACAGATGTTGTCTAGTCAATTTGTGTGGCTTGCAAAAACTCCCACATATATTTCGTTGGTTTCAGTACATTGTTTTTTCCATATATGTGTTTGTTTTACTAGCGGGTTTCCTACGAGTGAAGAGTCATAATAGATCTACACATGGGGAGCAAAACATCTTACACTCTTTTAATACATATATTATTTCTGTAAATCATTCAAGCGTTTATTTAAGATAACTAATCTTAACTTATATTTTTTTTAAATGCGTTACACTAATTGTTGAGTTTGATAATTAAGTAGACATGCTATAACACCTTTAACAGGCTTTAACAATTGCACAATCCAAACACGAAAGAACCACGTATTTTAGGACTATCGGTATTCAATCTAGACATTCTAACTGACATGTTTCATTCATACGGTTCGCGATTGTAGATTACGTTTGTAAACATGAAATATTTCATCATACGTGCGACGTGTTGCATCATCATGGCGTGCGAAAAATGCTCGCTCGTTATCCTTTCTGTTGCGAGTTAAGTTACCGCTAATAGTAATCCGCATGCGGTGCATTGTTGGCACTTCAAGCGTGACAGATCTATTGGCAAAGGGACCATGATGCAATAAGAACAACCTTGTGCTACATAACGTCCACACGTGTGTATATCAGCAGTGCATAATCAAAGCACTTAAGGCACTGATGCTGTTTGCTTTTCATAAAATTGGATACAACTCACTTAGCAAAATTAAATTATTAATGTGTAGATATCAAGTTTATATGAAACACGATACATTTTATTGTTTTTAAACGCACATGTAGATAGTATGTTTGCACTGTTCAGCAAGCGTAACATCCTTTTGATGTCCAAATAGTACCAAAAGGTTCGTTATGATGACAATTGTATTATAAGTGTCAGTTTATGTAGGTTATTTGCGATCAATAAATGTCGTCGAAATATCGGAAAACGGTCATGCCATGAATGCAATTACGTGATAGAAATGCGCTTTATAAAACCATATGTATATTAATATCGGATGAAGATGCTATAAAACACAATAAGGCTTTTGATTAAATGATCGGAAAAATCAGAGAGAAGGACAGAACTCATGAAAAGGGTAGTGATACGGACATCGAAGTTGAACTTTGGTGTCAATGCGGTGTTACCCTTAGAAATCATATTCAGTATAATCAGCATCATCATCATCGTCATTTAAAACAACAACAGCAGCAAAAAATATCATCATTGTAATCATTATAAACATCATCATCATTTGCACTATCAAAAACATATCCATCGTCGTCGTCATCACTTTCTCGCACAACTCAACCGCGTAAACGAACTTATATAAGTACTTTTCTTTAATGATCTTAATGTTAATTTGAACATACTTATCTGGTTAAAATAGACCTATCAATCTTCGAACAATACTTCATTTTCAATTTGCATAATGTCAATACATGTATTTACTTACATATTTTTCTCAAATAATTTATCTCAATGTTGTTATTTTTTTCATGTTCTTCAGCTTGCATATTTTACGACATGGAATGTTTATGTTTCGTTCAACAGATAATAATGCAAATTGCAACATTTAATAAGCTGAGTGCGTTTGGCAGAACTGTTTAACTTTTATTTTTCTGCGCCTTGCGTTCGCTTCTGATTTTATCGAACATGGAATATATAAAAAAAAAAAAAAAAAAAAAAAAAATGTCTTATGTCAAATTTTCGACCAACATCTGATCAATGTATGGCTACGTATACAAAAAAAATGTGTAGAAAAGTGTATGTGTCACAGCATTCTATAAATAAACCTCTTAACATGAATGATAGGGAGCGAAATATGGATCATTAAACAAATGTGTAACCACATCATATCATTTATATGGATAGACGGACCAAACTGAGGGACGACCAGTGCTATGTCAATTTACCATGAAGATAACATTTTAAGGCAGATCAACTAAGCGTGTAATGGACCAAAACGCACTTAATTAAAATACAGAAATGGGGGAAAGTGCACGTGTCAGTGCAACCTGTGCATATAAGCAGACTGATCGATCGATGGGGCGATCAGCGCGCAAACATTAAAGAGCCAGAAAGCCATTGAATACTGATTTCGCGTTGAATTAAAATTATTCTCGCAATCACAGTATTTGCAAATGCGCTTAAACTTAGGTATTTCAGACGTTATGGTTATTTCTATATAAAAAAGCCATTAATGCAAAGCAGCAAATGCGCGCTATTTAAACGTTTATAATGTGTCACAAGTAACCAATACTCGGCGTGAGCAAAACCACTCTTCATTACGTGTGATGCTTTACGAAAACAAGTTGACAAATATGTGTAGAATGCACCTTATTGCTTGAAATAATGGAATAACACAATCATGACAATAATTATGTTTTCAAAATGTAAATGATGATTAAACTTACTATTTACCTGGGGGTATAAATTTTACACAGAATGTTGTTTCGGATAGGTCTAAAACTTGAATAAAATAATCCTTACTTTAAGGTAAATAATGTTTGCTCAATTATATTGATACATATGCATGTACTTAAAAGTATGTTTCCTGAGTTGCACCATTATGTTTCTTGATGTTAATGCGAGAGATCGTTTGAATGCACATTGATAGGCTGACATCATATCCAGTACTAAACAGTACATTAAACAAGTATTACAATTACTTGTAAATACATTGCTATTGTAGGATAGTATCTTATTATTCCCCTCTCCTAGATACGGTGTAAAGGGAGGTATACTGAAATCGCGATGGGTATCTGCCCGTCTGCCTTTCTGCCCATTCACCTAAACTTGTCCGGAGGCTTTCTTCTACACTGTTCTGTTCCTCGTGATATGCAGTTATGCAAGTACGATTTGTATCGCCCGTGATTACAAATTACAAAAAGTATGCCTTTTTTAACTTATAAATTATATACCTCCCTCCCCTTTTTTATTGATATATTTCAATTGTGTCTATAGCATATCTAAAGAATAAAATAGGTGTCAACATGTACATGTTGGTACATCTCAATAAGGGGAAGTGCAGTGCATAAAAATCATAAATCCTGTTTTCATAATTGAACGAATATTTCATGCTTAAATCTTGTCCCGTGCATATCTTAAATTTAATATGAGAAATCAAAATGAAACTCCACATGGAGGAAGCTTTCATTATTGCGAAATCAAGTATTAAAACTGAACTACAAATGCACTCTTAGAAAGTGGTATTCGTGTGTGTGTGGGGGGGGGGTATTTCAGGCACGACAATGACAGTTCTAGTTATCACATGCTCTGTATTTGTATTAAAAAAACTGTTCACTACAATGAATGCCCTTAATGCACTTCTGTTGTTTTGCGTCAAATAAAACACATCACCATACACTATTTTACATCTGACCTTATTAAACATTTCTCAAGACCACATTTGTAAAAAGGGGAAACAAAACAATATTCACAAACTATCTCCGAAATGAATATGCCATTTTTACCCTAGTTGCAACGCAACTAGGCTTATGTTAGAGCTACATTTCGAAAACCCACTTCGAACGGTTGCCTACTATAAAGCCTTACCTGATCAAAAATCAGACGAAATATCTATTCAATATAGTATATGGTAATTCTTACAATTTTTCATTTAGAAACGTTTTTCTAACATTTTCTTTCAATAATATTGCTTACATCGTTTTAAGTGAATTTTTCTAAGACCGTTTTACATGAAAAAAACTTCTAAGAAACTAAATCAAATTTCGTTCGTAAAACAATTATGTTCTTGTTGATTGTGACCTCACAACTACTTGTTATTTCCTTTGTTTACTTCTGGGAGAGGTCAAATGTTTACTTAATTCATTGGGCCCTGGTTTAAGGATATGTAAAATTTCATTGGTTAATTATAAATAGAAATTTACATATGCTAAACAGGAAGCGGGGCATTAAGCACTTTCATTCTTTGAAAATGTGTAAAAAATGGCGGAGTACGATGAATGTTTTCTGATTGTTCTGACATGGATTCTTACCTGCCTTTCTATGGATTTGATGAAGAAGAGTTTGAAAGTACTAGAGATGTGTTAATTGAAATTAAATTGATTAACTTTGAGCCAGAAATTGGCCGATTTAAATCAATTTGATGTAGAGATGGATGGGGATATGAGTCCCCCATTAACAGTACGTACAAAGCTAAACGTTGAAATGGAGAAGCAGGAACCATTAAACTCCTCGAAATTGTTAATCGATGATGCCTTGATTAATTACCTTGTGCTTTTTAACTATGCTTCTGCAAAGTTAAATGGCCCATTGAAAACAACACTGAAGAATGAGAAAATGGGAAGAAGTAACATTTGCTGGAAATTGAAATGCTGACAATGACAATAAATATAGGGTTGTTATACAGGTCAGATTTAGGAATCTCTGCTAATAGTTAGATTTTAAATGATTATTTTTTATTTTAAACTACAAATTGTAACAAAATATAAATTGATTCAATATTAAATTGCTTTAAAATGTACTGAAACTAAAGGTTACTGAACATTACTTGTTCTCTTATAAGCTTTATTACTAAATACACATTTTCAGGAAAAAAAACAAACACAAAATCAAAATCAAAATTTTAAAACTACCATCATAATCTTCAGTCAATGACAAATAAGAAAAATATATGTTTTATTGTTGGTATCGTTATTAAAATATATCCTTCCCAGAACATTATATTAATGAAACTATTTAACATATATTCTCATAAATGCCTTGAAACAAGTTTTCATGTGCGTTTTTGTGGAGAAATTAAATGCTTTAATTTGATGTCAAAATTGGTCTGTCAACTATCAATCAATACTTTTGCAATCGTAAGTATGGTATTGATTAAAGAAATAGCGGCCCTAATAATCGTTATAATTATTGATCTTCGTGACAGTTCGTCAGAATGTTAAACAATTGATTTTTCAATACCATAACGGAGCCGTTAATCCGATAACTACCCCCACAAAACTTTACAATAGCAGTAACAACAACGTTTGCAACACTTACACGCTTCAGTGATTTCTTTTGAAATAGACCACCCATAGCAGCCTCTATTATAGAAATTTATTAAGCAGTGGTGAGGCTTCTCAGATATTACATACATAGCAGGTTAAGGGTTAACATTTACTTCAGCAGAAACTTCCCTGTATCTTGCAAATAGGCTTTCAACGCAATCGGCGCTCTCGTTCAACATCGAAAAGAACTTAACTCTTAGGAAGGGAACTTATAGAATTCTTCACGGATGTTCGATGAATATTATTACTGGAATCGATTTGAATAGCAATATTTTTCGCCTAAAAGAATATTTTTCAAACCATTCACCAATAATGTCGAAGTCGGCTGAAGATGCATATCGAAGCAGACTATAAACCGCAACTTTAACTTTTAACTTTTATAATGTAAAATCAGCACAATTCGAAACATCACGCCAAAAGCCATTTGTTTGTTTCTGCGTTGTTTCAAATGATAATAACGCAGTGAAATCTCCGTCTATTTATATAATTGATCTTTATGTTTACTTTTCGGGAGTAGCACTTTAAAAAAGTTTTGATTCCGCAAAGAAATCATTAATATCGCAACTATAATTTATCATTATTTTGGCAAAACAATTAATTGCATAAGTACATACATAAAATGAACAGAGTTTCTGGATAATTAGATATCGTACAACAGGCCAAAAAAAAGATCATTGCATATAGACCGCCTACTGAAGTCAGATTAAGTAATAATGGAAGCATTCGGCTGCTTTATTTTATAAATTGCATAATTCCATTCTTCGATGCACTTGCTCGTAATAAAGCATTTCTAATTACGAGATACTTCCTCCACAAAAGGCTTATTATCACATGACTAAGACTAAGTGTAATCGTAATAATGAGTCCTTACTAGGACTAAAGATTATTTGGACTTAATATCTTATAACTGGGACCTTTGAATTGGGTATCGTCGATTAATGACAAAGAATGTCATGTTTATGAGATAATGGAAAGCAAAAATAGGAACAGAATGTGGCCAAAGGATGCGTCCATATGTATTTGTTTATAAAACCGAACTGTTAATTTGAGAAAATACAGGCGTCGATGTTTAACTTTAAAAACGTGAAGACAAAAAAGAGTAAGCGAAACAAGTTAGATGCATATTTAAAAAGCACGTTCAGACGATGTGCTACGTGCAAAAGTGTATCTGTATCTATAATACAAATCGCGTCACTAAAAAAACCAGTGTCGTTTGCTTCACAAACACAATCAATTACGTTATTAAAGCCGGATATGCACACCCATCAGACCTCAAATGACGTTCTCTACGCGCATCTAAACACGGCCCGTCCACGTTACGTGACGGCAATCAGGTCCAAGTCATATAGAAACTGAAGAAAGGTACGATCCTAAAATAATATACATAACAACAGCTGTTATTGAACGAATTACACGTTAGCTGTCTGTTTCGGGCATATTTACTTTTTAAACACTTGGGCGATGTTGAACACTTAAGAATATTTTATCACACTCTTCTCAAAGTCAATAACATGCCAATATGCATATGAGCCGGTGTGATACGTTGCTAACAATATCATGCGTGAACGATGTGATGACATGAACCATGGGTGTGTTTGTATTTCAAAATGTATGTGGTCGCTATTCAACAACACTAATTAATGAGGACCGGTCTTGTCATAGGAACCCCTATCAAATTATGTTCAGGTCCATCGAAACGTTGGGCGAAGATTTTTAAAGAAGCTTCAATATTCAGTTATTGATTTTTGGATTTACTACTTTTGTGCAATTTCGGTGTGGTCTTGTGATGTACGGGCACGAGAATACCCTGTCGAGCGTGGTGACCACCAACAACGAAACGATTGCACCAACCACTGCATAAGCTAAACAACAAGTTGTGACGTTATATGGCACAACGACTATAACTCGCAATGGTTTGTTGTCCCTTAAAGGGACTTGTTCACAGATTTTGGCATGTTTTGAAGTCATTTAATGCTTTAAATTGATAAATATAAACATCAGAACTAAAGAGCTACAATAAACAAACAAGAATAAAAGTAAAAAAAAAATAAAAAAAAAAAAAAAAAAAAAAAAAAAAANTCCGTCTTCACGTGTGTATGTGTGTAATTCAGAGTTTATGTTCGGGTCGTCGTTGAGTCTTTACGACTACATTATTTGCGGACTTTGTATAACTATTCACGTGTTGTTACAAAATATAACGATAACACAAGAAATCGCAATATTTAGATCGTTTCGCGTCTGAGACACTTTTTAATGTTATCAATTTCTAACGGTGATTTTTCGTAAACGAAAGTGTATTTTCACTTTAAGTCTGCGGCATTAGTGTTATTTCGCACACGGATGTACATAGTTCATTTATTTCTTTAATCTGTGACAAAAAGTTGAAAAATTCTCATTTTGATAAACTGTAAACAAAGATTTGCCTCATCTCACAATATAACTACACTCGCCATGCAACCAAAACATATGAGCCTCGCTCTGTGAAAAAGGGTTTATTCATGTGCGTAAAGTGTCGCCCCAGATAAGCGTGTGCAGTCCGCACAGGCTAATCAGGGACAACACTTTCCGCCTAAACTGGATTTTCGTCAAGAACAGTCTTCATTGAAAGGAAAAGTACAATACAAGCGGAAAGTGTCGTCATTAGCCTGTGCGGACTTCACAGACTAATCTGGGATGACACTTAACGCACATGCATTAAACCTACCTTTTCACAGAGCGAGGCGCATATGAGATCTATAGACTGTCAGAGAAGTGACACGTGCTGTCTATGTTAGTTTAGCCCTAATTGTTCTTGCGTCATTCTTAGACAATGGCAGCATGTAGTAGTGTTGAAACTTTGACGGGTCAATAACTAGGATGCATTACTATACGTGTTTAATGAGTATTGATGAAATGATGTCCCAACACAGACCCACAGTGGCATTTACTTATATGGGTTAAATCATTATCTGCAAACTTCTGTACACGAAACTGTCGATTTGTAAAGACCCTTAAAGCACTGTCTAGAACTTCAAAATGCATATCTCTAGACAAATGAACTACCCAAATAATTCATCTATATGAGAGTTTTAGTTGATGTGATTATGCAAATTCCGTACACATTATAACAGTATCTGTCTTGCCGATAAATATTCACATTATTGCTAATTGTTAGGAATGGAGATAATTGTGATGAAATATCTTTAATATCACACAACACTTATCCACCTTACCTTCGTGTTGTTTATTGTAATTTCCCGCAAAGATGCGGTGATATTTGAAATTGGACATTTCAGTTAGAGGCAAGACAATAGTGAAAGAAGATGAGCACGTGCAGATCGATAATGATAATGATAAAATTTATAATAATAATAACAATAATAAAAATAATAAAAATAATAATAACAATAATAATAATAATAATAATAATAATAATAATAATAATAATAATAATAATAATAATAATAATAATAAATCAGCAAAAAAAATATAGTACGCATTACAACGGTGACAAATATGAAAGGTGTGAGAAAAAAACACGTCAAGATGAACTTAATCGTCAGCTAATGTTTGGGTTTTGCCTCGCTATCATATTCACTATGCATCTCAAGAGGTGCAATACTTCTACAAAAAAAAATGCGACGTAACATAAATTTGTCGTTAGATATTTAATATGACGGGATCTTACGTGGTTGACTTACGGACATATTTAAGACTAAATCCCCTTAATGATTTACTCACTTATACGTCAACGTATCGTCCGACTATGGATACATAAGGGAATAAGAAAACTGCTTTAATTTTACATACGCGAACCAATAACCATTTCAAATGAAATGGAATGGGTAGTTTGGTAAAGAATAGATTGATCAAAATTGTGTTTTTCTGACCGCTGATTAAACTCGCCATACAGAAGCCAATTTAATCCGGATTAACGCAAGATATTGATACATTACTATAACGTCTGTTCAACAATACTTACCAGGTATTCATAATACTTTCATTTTGTGTGGGGTTTAAATTCCAACGATGTTTTTTTGTTTAACCACAATGTTGTTTTGACAAATGGATATTGTGCGAGAATTATAAACGGATACTAGTATTAAGTACTGCAAAACATTATTTCTTTCGTGAACATTAACCTGTTATTTCTTATTGATCAGTGTACAATTAAAGTAGTCGGCACGTTTTAAAAGTTCTTCATAATTAAATAGGACTGTTTCTAGCGAATGAACTAGCAAGATGTATGTAACAACGCCATGCAAACAACTGATCGGAGTCCTACAATAATACAGGCACTGGTATGACTTTGTTTTTCTTCTTGTATAAATGACACAAAGAAAATACCTATTTAAAAACAAATTAAGAAAACATATTGCATTGTATTGCATCTCGTAATATTGTTACAACCCGAACAAACAGAACTCTCACTAACCACCCATTGCCTTCACGGACGACCGGTCATGCACGCATGTGGCCCTTCCAACTCGCAATACTCTGTACATAACGTTTATAATGCCCGATGTTATAAACTACATATTATGACTATATATGTTTACATATCGCGTGGTTACGTTTAGCATAAACAGTCCTTAAATTATTTTCTTATGTACTGTACTTAAGTACGATTTAGTTACAACAGAAAATGCGCCGATATGAAAGGCCTTTAATGTGAATGTATCATATGAAATTATCTGTTAAGTACTTGTAGCTAACAGTTATGATGTAAAGTTCATTAATAATTTATATATAAAGTAAATAATGACACTACATGCAGATGGGAAAAAAAACCTGGTTTCGGCAGATAGTTAACATTTGATTTTCAATCACCGGTGTTTTAGGAATAACCCTTGTTCATGAGTACCGTAATACTCATTTCTTATTACTAAACCTTATGCGTATGGATACGGGTCATATCGTGCTTTAATTCTAAGACTCGTATTAGGCGCACAGAGGCTACAACGCCTGCCGACGCCGACGGAGAGCCGAGAGCCCCGAGCACGTGACTAGGGATGACTTCCGGGTGGTTTCTGTTTGCCCTGGGCAGCCTACTATCGGCTAAAGGTATGCATATTGTCGATTCTAACATCATAATAACATGCTTCTCGGTGATTTGTTATCAATCGACAAATAATGAACTTATTTCTGTTCAATTTTAAAATAAAATTAAAAAAAACGCGAGAAGATGGTCTAAAACTAATGTTTTATGATCAATTAACGGTGAACCGTTAGTGCCAGTCGTTTCGCACGGTCGACTTCTAGATTATATTAATTAATATAACGATTTTGCATCTTCTCGCAACTTTGCATCGTGATATCGCGATTTCGCCTCGTATTCTCGCACCTGATTTGAAACCATCGACCAGTGAATAACACAGGCGAGAACACGATGCAAATACAAGATAGATCGATGGGACGTCACGAAAAAAAAAAAACGATGCGAGATTGCAAGAATACGATGCGAGATCACGAGATAACGATTCGAGGTTGCGAGAATTAGGTGCGAGATCGCGATATTAATGCCGTTTTCTCGCATCGTGTTCTCGCATTTTTTACCAATGAAACAAAAGGACGAGACCACGAGATCACGACGCGATATTTCTATCTTGATATTGCGGTCTCTAAACTTCATCTCGAGTTCTAGTCCCCGGATTCCGCTCCTTCGTATCGTGTTCTCGTGTTCTCCTCATTGTAATCCAGAGGTCGACCATGCGAAACGAGTGTCCTAACGGAACACTGTATCAATATCACCGAGGCTAATATATGTAAGTGGAAGAAAAAAACATGTTTGGTCTTACCGCTGAATACTAAAACCACTGCATTCATCCACATTGGCTAAATTCGGGTCATGTCATCTCTCTTGTAGTGAAGGCTCAGTGTAATGGTTCCCCGCTCAACCTTACGGCGAACGGAAGTAAGCAGACGTTCACGTCACCCAACTACCCTAACAGCTACCCAAAGTAAGTACCCGGAAGTAACGTTTGTAACTACCGGTATATCTTTTCTTATGTTTTTTTTTTATTATTTTAAGTATTGAGTCAAAATCTTTGCTTCAACTTGGCGCACATTGTAGATCAATTCAAAGCAAATGCGTGCATGTGTTGTATCACATCGTTATTGGTTAATCAACAACGTAAAAAAAATGCACGTGTATTTCTATGCAATACAGCTAATACGAGCAATATCTGCTACAAATGACTTATTAATGCCGCGTATAAATTTCTTGTCGTTTGTTAATTTTCAAAAGAAGGACAAAAACAGGTGGGATAAATACTTGTAGTTCCTCGGGGAGAACATTGTACTTTTGACAAGCTGGTAGTCGTATTCAATAAATTAAACATAAACCTTTGAACACTTAGCGCTGTTAAATATCAAGGCTCGGTAAACAAGAACTCCTCCGGTTGTATAAGCTTGGCTTAATAAACTAATCATGGTTCTACACTGATCTTTCTTTAATTAACTTAATTCTTATAACCTTTACGACCCATGTTGGCCTAAAATCGTTAATTAAATACAATAACCTACACTTCTTTAGAACAGTATCTTCGTAAATTCTTTTATTTCAACGTATGTCCCTTGTTCTTAAGCAACGCGTACTGCGAGTGGTTAATCGTTGCCCGGAACGAGACGGACGCTGTGCGCGTTGACGTCACGCAGCTGGACATCGAGTACCACGCGGATTGTGTATACGACGCCGGGGAGGTCTTTGACGGTACCTTTCATATTTGTTTGTTTTTTGTCTAACGTTATAATGGTCAAAGCCGGGTTGCGGCGAGCTAACATCAAAATGTTCATCAAAATTGTGATTCGGCGGACGTGCGTTGCAAGTCGCTCTTCGGTCGGAAGGTTGCCTTAACAAGCGAACTATTATTGTTTCAAGCGTTTAAAACGATGCGTCGGCATTGTAACAAACACCTATTCTTACTTGTCTTATTCATGAACTTCAGCTAGTTAGTAACACCTTTTTTAAGACTTGGAATAACGAAAATCGGTTTTGGCGATGCTTGGATTGTTTTATGACAATTCACGGAGAAGGGCATGTCTTAATTGTACGGGTTGTGTAGATACGCCAAGCTCTTTGAAAAGGGGGTTAAATGCATGTGCGTAAAGTGTCGTCCCAGATTAGCCTTGCAGTCCACACAGGGACGAAAGTTATCTTTTTTTGTATTTTTGTTTAAAGGAAGACTGTTCTTGACGAAAATCCAGTTTATGCGATAAGTGCCGTCCCTGATTAGCCTGTAAGGACTGCACGACTTAACGCACATGCATTAAACCCCCTTTTCCCAGAACGAGGCTCAAATGTATGTCTCTATGTATGCTACGCGACCGTGCTAGTAGCATAACCATTTAAGAAATAAGAATATGTATCTGGTTGTATTCGACAGGTAACAACGCGACGGTGTCGGCGACCCTGGGAAAGTTTTGCGGCTCGACTCGCAAGCATTTCGTGAGCACTCACCACGTGGTGCTCGTGAACTTCAAGTCGGACTACAGCCAGCCCTTAAAGGGTTTTACAGCAACCTTCCATTCGGGCAAAAGAGGTGTGCATGATTATATTTTTCACAAATCTACTATGTCCCACTCGTCTAAATCAATCGATCTTATTCGTCACAATTTAAAGTGTGAAAAATGTGAATTGTCTTGATTGGGATACCACTGAAGGTTACAGAATAATATAATAGGATTAAAGTAGATTAAAAACTTGGATTTAAAAAAAAATCTATGTTAAGCACTGATGAAGCTTGCTGAATATTTTACTACATTCTCAATGAATTAATAAAATAGTCTAAAGCTCCTTTGTTATTGTTTGCTTATTTGTTGATAGTAAGAGATTGTATTGCTTACAACTTGAGCAATGGGAATATGTCATACTCTATTAGGATAAGGGTGTCATTATTAACTAAACAATTACGATTTCAAATCAACATATTTTATTGTTTTAAACAAAACATATCAATTGTTTCAAATAAGTGGCTGAACAACTCTCTGTGTATTTGGCTGAAGTGCAACAGAAAGAATTATAGTATGGATAAGACACATGCGTTTAATCTCTAATTCTTATTGATCGCTATTTAAGTATGGGTGAGAATTTATATTTCGTCTTTATTGAGTAGCAAAAAGAGTTCAATCCAGTCAATAGGGCATTTTTATTTTTAGAATATATAAGAGAAATGTATGCATTTTTAATATTCGGAATTGGTTTTTAACAGATATTTTGATGCAAAAATTGTTGATTTCGCCAAGACGCCATTTTCGCCAGTTTTATTTTCTCTCTATTGTAATGGTTACCTCGTTTTTCTATGTATTACTACAATTAAGATATTGCTACTCAAAATCTTTCGAAAAGTGTCTTCAAGTGATGATGCTTAGACGTTTATCTGAAGCTCTTTCTTTTGCAGACGATACTGATATTACTGCAAAGTTACCCTTTTTTTACTTTTCTCTATTTGTATTTTTAGATACACTGATTGACAAAGATGTCGTGGAAAATTCTCAGGACCTATTACCGTACATGGCTGCCTGTGCAGGTGGTTTCATCTTTTTCCTCGTCGTGATTGCAATCACGTGTTCAGTGTTCAAGGCGCACAAGCGGCGCAGGCGAGATAGGAATGTGCTAAACGTCGCCCCATACAACAATCGAGACGCGTGGAATGTCCTTGATGCGCCAGCTCCGCCGGCATACGGAGAAGCCTTCTCCTCGCCGCTTTCTCCGCCACCCGAGTACTCGGCAGACGACCCGAATCCAAACCCTACCGAACCACTTCCGGCCAGAGCAGCGTTCATGGACAACGGGTTTCGACACCACCACCATCATCATCATCATCACCACCACCACCACAGTATCAGTATAGTAGCTGGCCTTGAAGTTGATGCGCAAGGCAGTAATCATATTAGAGCGACTGCAACTACCATATCTGTTCTCAGAACACCGGGCACTAATAATTCGCCACAGCATTATTCTCAAACTAATACCTTAAACCCTACGAACAGGGTATCTCCTTCCAGTAATCAAACAGTTACGTCTATTGGGAACACTGGCCGCACGGTGGACGCAAGAGTGCCGACTAACGTCGCGAGACTTACCAGGCGCTCAAGTCGCGCCGGCCAGCAACAGGTATCGCCCGCTTACATCCAAAATAGCGGAACTGTTACATTAGGTCAGCATGCACAATCCGGAACCACCGTCGAACAACCACCCCGAGAAATACCAACCATAGAGAATGGATCATATAGACAGGTGACAGACGAGGAACCCGCAATAAATAGATCCATCTCCCAACTGTCCTTACCGGAACCGGAAGTGACCGATGCCGATGCTTCTTCTGACTCTGACTTCTGATTATTATTTTTTTATGAAAAAACGTGGACCACTGGCTTACGAACCTTGCTCGTTTCAGATTGCATGATGAAACATATTGGGGTGATAGGTACGAATGTTGTATATTGAGGTTAAATTTTATAAGAGCACGGACACTTTAGATACTGTCCATTCTTCCATTTAACTATTATTACATTTGTAAGAGTTTTAACACTTCAAATGCCCTTTTTTTGTATACGTGTGTAGGATGTTTGAATCCGTGCGATGCCTTCAAGAACTTAGAATGCTTACCGAGTAGGTCATATTTATGTCAAGGCATCGTCAATACATATGTGTTTCAAATAAACCGACTTGCATTTCAAATGTCCTTACCTTAGGCAATTGTGTTGAGTTTGGTTTACATATGTTTTTCTTTACTTTTTTTTAAACATTTATTCGTATAACCAATATTTGTATTATTCTACTAGAATTAATTTCTAAAGTTCTTATAATCTTAACATCGTTAAAATCTTTTTAATAAATACAACATACAATCACTTCCTATCTACACGCATTTTTGCTAATTTTACGGTAAAATAAATTGTATTCGTTTTCGAATAAAATAGTAAGGGAAGTTTTGTGGTTAATGTGTCCAAGATAAATTTGTTATAACTATAGCATCAAACTATGTAAGTAACATGTGTATAAGCACAACATCTACTAAGAGATTTGACTGCTTCCGAGCATTGATCGGATCAAATCCCCGTCGCCAATTAAAAAAAATTTGACCAAATGTTAAATAAATTGAATAAAGTCATTTTTTGTATATCATGATTGTAGTTGTGTTTTCATTTAGTTGAAGTTCATACGCAATGCAATAATTTTCCACATTGACTAAACTAGATTCTTTTGTTCAGTTTTAACAGTTTTTATTTTATGTTCATTTATAGTTATGCTACCGTGGCATATTGTGCACAGATAAGTACATATAAACACATGGATTGGGCGTAGCATTATGCAAACATTTAAAGATCATGCAATCCTTCATAAAGACATAGACGAGCTTCAGAAATATGCATACGAATGAGGGATGGTATTCAACGCAAAGAAATATTATCTTCTGAGTTATAAAAACAAATATATCTTCTTCTATAACATTTACAACGAAATTCTCAAATGGATCATTGAATGGAAAACAAATATCACCAATATTACAAAGCGAGCTAACTCTTCTCTTGGATTCCTTAGAAGAAACCTCAGTCACTGCCCTGTAAAATTCCGCAAAATGACTGCATAGAGCTTGTTCTGTCAAAGCTGGAAGATACCAGTGTTGTACGGGACCCGTTCCACCAAACACACATTGACCGCCCATAGCGTGCCCAGCGATCCGCCGCAAGGTGCATCTCCAGAGACAACCGCTGCCGACACCCTGGTTGTGTCACCGACATGTTACACAAGTTGGACCTCCCACCAATCCAAGATAAACAACGTGCCAATAGGTTGACGCTCTTGTACAACGTGGTGAAAGGGCACGTACCGGCCATTTTCATTGAACACTTCCTTAAGCCACTAAAGCCTAAACGTACAATTAGGGCTAAGCAAAACGAGGACTATATCTATCAGAACATAATGTGCAAACTTGAGAACAATAATTATCAGTGCCTCCAAGCAATTTCAGCAAAAACTGTCAACTTAAAAAAAAACATCTTTGTTAAGACTGTGCTTGACTGGAAACAAAACTCAGTGCTGACATTGTGAACTTTTCAACGATAGACATTTTCGAATCCAGTGCATTAAAACATCAATAGTTTAAAATCGCGTACTAAACACCGTCGAGTAAAAGCCAGAATTGGTTACTTCGACGTATTCATCCAGATCAACATCATCAATGAGCCCTTTCGAGTGTGACCAAGCTAATATAAAGGTTTCAAAGACAGCATTCTTATAAAGAGAGTATGGTTATAATGTGAATACTTTACATTTACATTAATTATAAAAAAAAGTAGAAAACAGAAGGAAAGATAGAAAGAAAATAATAAGTACACAAAGACAAATATTTGTTCTTGCATCATCTCCTGACCCGCCCGACCGCATGTGTGCATTCCCCGCCCGACCGCATGTGTGCATTCCGATAATAATAATAAAATGCAACAAATATATAATAAACAGCAGGGTGCTCTAAGATGATACTGATCCGTGACTAAATCGTTGGGTACGTTTTAATAAACAGCTGCATAGACTTCATCAAAAGGCTTAACGTTATTTTCGCAATTAAGGGTTGGTATACCGAACAATAGTATTGTAGTATTTATTGGGTTGAAAGTACGGGTGTTTCTATCTAAACATATGTAAAAGCTCATAGCGATTGCATGACAGTTAAAGAAATAATGATCTCCATTCTCGGTGTGGATACCACAACTAGGATAAGGTGAGTCAGTTGAGTGATTTTCAAATAATGTGCTTCAGGTCACTACATTTGATACAGATTCTAGAATGTAAGTTTGGATATAAATTTACTTAAATTATAGGATATGTGTGTTTTGAATTCAAGTTCTTTCAATTAACGGATTTCTGATTGTATGACCGAGTTTTAGTTACTTTTAAGATTCCTAGGTTAAGTGCTAAGATTATCTCCATTTATTGTATTATAAATTGTATGAACCATTTTCGTTGACTGATGTAGGAAAGAGATCAGAGAAATACTCATTAAGGATGCAATTTACGAACAATAAGCAGCAGCTTTTGGACGTTACGTCTTTGTTTCAATGAAACCCAGCCAATTTCAGTAAGTTGATTGTTTATCATAGATTGATTAATCCACTAACAACTTGTACTGCGTCATATTGAAGTTGTTCAATAAGATCTGTATAGTATCGCGTACAATTGTTAAGAAAATTGATACATATTCTAATATGGTGTGTAAGTACGATACGTATGTTTTGCTTTGTGGTTGGCGTTTTTTTCTTATATTTTAACATTCTCGTGGATCATAATATGTCTGATGCTCTAATGAGAATATTTTCAATGTGATTATGCCACCGGTCATCATGGCTAAATGAAAGAGCTATGTGCTTGTGGTTGTCAATAGAAGACCTATGTGATTGTGGGTGTCAATAGAAGACCTATGTGCTTGTGGGTGTCAATAGAAGACATATGTGATTGTGGGTGTCAATAGAAGACCTATGTGCTTGTGGGTGTCAATAGAAGACCTATGTGCTTGTGGGTGTCAATAGAAGACCAAATGTTTCTATCAATTGTAATTGTGGCTTTTGTATATCCTATAGTGAAAAAAAAGTTTTCGCTGGGTTTAAAGAAACAAGCAAGTGTTTATATGCATTAAGTCGTTATTAAGAGTAATTTCAATAAATATGTGGTAATTTGACTAGTCCAACTTGTTGACGCTCTCAAATATTAAGCTACTTTCTATATTGGTAATATTTGGAGCTCCAAACAATTTAGCCCATATAAAAAGTATCTCTTAATTCTTTGCGCGTCTTATAAATTAGACTAGTCATTTGACGTAACTGGAAGAGGACTGTCGTAACGGAAATTACTTTAAAAAATGTCCCACATTTACAAGAACATCGTGGTTCTCCAACTTTATTACTTTTTCATTTGAAAAAAAGAAATCACAAGAACCCATTGGATGCGGCGGATAAATAGTCTGCAAGCCACAATAAGACATCTCCTGATATACCACATCGTCAAAGTTTTAAAATAAAGCCTTTGAACCAGACGCGATCAAAGGCATTGGAATTGATACAAAAGACCATGCACATGATTTGTTTGTCATGAAGTGCTTTACATATTTGATTGCATACATCAAAAGGTTGATAGGAAGTAGAGTTTCCAGGAAAAAATACTGAAAGGTATCGACCAATTCGTTTGAGTTTAAGTAATTATACAGATATCGTCGCTTTATGTGCTCTATCTCCATTTTTTTTAAGTGAGTTTTTTTATATCGATGTGTTCGTAAGAAAGAGATCTTTAATATGACGTAATCGGATTCAAGATTCAGTCGTCACAGAAGAAGTTTTTCGATTCCATTTTGCTCTATCTCCCACATTTTTACAAACGGGTTAAACCTTTACATGCGTTTTCTCCAAAAAATGAAAATGGTAGTTAGAGCACTAAGGCAATCAAGCGACGATATTTAAAAACAACTCTTTCCATATATTTCCCCACGCAACTAATTCTGTAATTTGAGGTTATCACGTTTACTTGTTTCTACGACTTAGGCAATGTATTCTCTTCAATAGATCTATAAAATAAAGTTTTAAGCAGCTTACATAATGAAGAAGATGTCTGTTTGTACATTCAATTACGGATTTCAACAGGGACGTCCTTTATATATTGTTCGGTAATGTTGATATCTCTTAACATCGTATCCGTGTTGGATTCGGAAGTTGGCAACGTGATGTTTTGTCATAAACAGTAGAAACAGATACATAGTAGGCATTAAAATTCGATTTTTTTTTCAAAATCTGTAAATTTAAATGACTGATCATTATTATTAATTGGCGAGCACAAAGGGACCATATGTCTTTCATAAGACTTTTGATAGATTCCAATACATTATTGGGTTTGTTGACGATGCATCGTTAAGATTTCATTTGATTTTGTAAAAGAATTGCTCTATTGCATAGTTCTTCATATTGTAAACTTTATTTATGACGTGTTTAAATGTGTTTAAATCGGATATTTTTTTCAGAACGAACTGTATTTCATAAATGTAGGTCACGTGCACGAGTCGTTTTAAGTATTAAGGAGTTATACCACGGTTTGTCGTTTTGTCGAATTGATACAATTGTTTTCTTGTACAACGCTTGGGTTTCAGTAAGTACGTGACGCTATTTGTTTAGTGTCATAATATCTTTAAGTTTATGATTTGAAGGTTTCAACTGGGCCCGTATTCACCAATCCATTCTTAGACTTTAGAATAAAGAATAGACTTAAAACCAAGAAAAATACATACAGCGTCAGAATATATACAGGCTTTCACTTGTAATTATGTCATTAACCCTTTGAGCGCTGGAACCGGATTTTGAAGGCCTTTGCAAACAGTTTGGATCCAGATGAGACGCCACAGAACGTGGCGTCTCATCAGGATCCAAACTGTTTGCTATTCTGATAGTATTCTTTGAAAAAAAATGAAGAAAATGCTAATTTTAGAAATTTAGCAGACAACATTTTAGCAGACGACAAATTTCCCAGCATGCAAAGGGTTAAAAATGTTCTACATGAACAATGGTGTAGATAGAGGAGGTTAATTCCAAGTTTGACTAAAAAATAAAGCAATTCTTGGAAAATCTAATTTAAAGAATATTCTTTATTCTTAGCCTTAAGTCTAAGAACTGTTTTGTGAATACGAGCCCAGAACTTCATTAACATCACCAACAAGTATTATGTGTTGATATATTTCTAAATCTTTGTTAATACATACCGGTATATTCAATTTATTCCAGCAATCGACGGTCGAACTATTTTGTCTATAATATGTGCATATCACATACAAAAAAGTATCGTGTCACTTGCAGCCAAATAGATTCGTATGGTATACGTTCGAGTTCAGGTAATATGTGGCGTGTTCTGAGAAAACTGGGAAAAATGCTTGTGCGTAAAGTGTCATCCCAGATTAGCCTGTGCAGTCCGCACAGGCTAATCCGGGACGACACTTTCCGCCTAAACTGGATTTTCGCTAAGAAGAGAAATCATTTAAACGAAAAAATCCAAAAAAAACAACGGAAATTGTCGTCCCTGATTAGCCTGTGCGGACTGCACAGGCTAATCTGGGATGACACTTTACGCACAAGCATTTTGACCAGTTTTCTCAGAACACGACACATATGTGTGGTCGTAAAGAGACGATGTGTAGACTATAAAAAAACAGAATGTGCACCTTTGACTTTTCTAGATATTGTGTTGAAACCATCAATAAAAAGTTAATTGTTTTCGATGTCAGCTTACATGTTTGTTTCTTTAAAACATAAAGAGCAGTATGTGTACACTGGGGAAATGTGTCGCGTATATAATTCATCTTATTTCTTATGCTTCGAATTTTAAGATGAAAGAAAATTTAACAATATTTGGGTTGAAGAGACATGGGTTACACTCAACATCGCCGGATATCATCAGATGAAATCCTAAAGAAACAATCCAAACTGAAATATAGTGTAATGTATTTTTCGTTTGAAGATATCACCGCATCATCGGCGATTGGAGCTCGTCAAGTTTAAAAATGCCATCTAAACCACTTAAATTTTTATTTATGCTTTTAAATTGTCAGTTTAGAAAACATGTAATAAAAATAATAAACTGCTACAAAGATCTCATTGAATAAAACCTTACGTTTAATTTAACTGTGTTTATTATCGACCGTAATGAATAGATAAAAGGTTTAGGTAACAATATACTAATCCGTATGTAATGTAATTTGGAACCTTCAACTTAATAAAAAGAAACAGTCAATTGTTCAAATATGGACCCCCACAACTACATGTGTATACCTTTTTCTTAAAGGGCGTCCTAAGCTGAATGCATTGTAGTAATACAAAACGGTATTTTATGTGATATGTTAGACGGAACGCGACACTTAATTGTGACCAATTTTTATTACCTTGGAATGGTCATGCCAAGCGTTGGATCCTTTGTGCCCGCAACATATACACTACAGTCTAACCTGTCAATAAAGACCACTCAAGGGATTTGGTCGTTTTGGTCTTTGATCACAGTTGGTCTTTATTCGCAGGGTCGATTGAAATGAATTGAAAGGATTGGGAGGAAATCGTTGTGGTCTTTATGGACAGGTGGTCTCTATTAAAAGGTGGTCTCTGGGACAGGTTTGACTGAACATGTATATGACAAACCGTTGATAGCAATGCATTCTTTGTTCACCCTAACAAAAGACATGAACGTTCCCATAAAGATCATGTTTTATTAATTTAACGCATATGTATCATCCATTTTAAACTATAACTGCGATATTTGGGGATTTATCAAATCGGAAAACGTCGAGCGCGTTCATCGTTATTTTATAAGAGACAGTTAATGTAAAAATGTTAACAAATTCATGATTGCTATATGCCGAAGTTGGTCGATTTCACTAGTATATAGTAAATTATGACAGGATCTTCAAAAAAAAAATATATTTTTTTTTTAATTACATACTGTAAAACAGCGAAATAGTTTCAAACGTACTACCAACGTTTCAAAGTGTGTAAGTGTTAAAGGGTTTACCTGTTGAACCATTTCTTGGAACTTGTGCAGTTCATATTCCCTGAGTTTCATTCTAAAACACGTTGAACTATTACAGAGATTCAAAAAATTGAACGCAAACATAACGCAAAGAATTGGTCATCGAAAGCGAGAGACATTCTTAACCAAACCGGTTTTACATATGTATGGCTCCCTGAATCCATGATCAATGTATCCCGTAAGTCGAAAACAGATTACGAGACCAGTGCATAACTAATTGGCATGTCAGTGTCACATAATATAGCTCAATGATTTTATATAAGGAACGAACCCCAGTATTTGAAAGATCATCGTATCTTGATATTGTGGAAAATAACAAGCATATGCAAACTATTGCTAAATTACGTGTGTCGTCTCACAAATTATATATAGAAACGGGAAAACCTCAGAACATTGTCAGAGATCAATGCAAATGTGTGTTATGCAATGACATCGAGGATGAATATCACTTTGTTCTTAAGACCCTTATTATTCTGATCTTAGAAAAACATTATTTTCCAAGCAGTATAGTTCCCGTCCAAATATGTTCAAGTTTATCGTACTAATTAATAGCACAAAATAGTGTTTAGAACACTAGCCAGATTTAGAATAAAATTGCTTTGAAATACGATTATATGTCATGTATAGGAAGTATAAAATAATTTTGTTTTTCAAAAAGAAAAAAAAATACAGAATAATGTAATAATTGTAGCAATTATTAAACTACGTTTGATTGTATGTGGTCACTTAGTATAAACCTCATCCACGTGACATTCTTATGAAAACATATTTATTTCTTGTCTGTTAAAATTGATCTTTCTTTGAAATGATTTATGTTCTGTATTTACTTCAAACGCATGTTAATATTGTATATATATATACAAAGAATACTATCAGAAATAGAGGTTTATACTAAGTGACCACATACAATCAAACGTAGTTTAATAATTGCTACAATTATTACATTATTCTGTATTTTTTTTTCTTTTTGAAAAACAAAATTATTTTATACTTCCTATACATGACATATAATCGTATTTCAAAGCAATTTTATTCTAAATCTGGCTAGTGTTCTAAACACTATTTTGTGCTATTAATTAGTACGATAAACTTGAACATATTTGGACGGGAACTATACTGCTTGGAAAATAATGTTTTTCTAAGATCAGAATAATAAGGGTCTTAAGAACAAAGTGATATTCATCCTCGATGGCATTTAGATTACATAACACATTTGCATTGATCTATGACAATGTTCTGAAG